>UELU01077988.1:0-39511 GCA_900490025.1 Megastigmus dorsalis
ATATATATATATATAAGATATATAAGATATTCGTACAAATTCACTTTGAAAACTTGTTAAATATTTACAGTTAAATCCACTGCTGAATTCAAGTATAAGTTTCATATGCTCAACAAGTTTTTTTTGTAACTACTTATTTCTACAATTAATCAATCAAAGTATTTTTTTTGTAATTTATTTATAATCTTCTACTTGATACAGTTATGGTCATGTAAATGGCTCTTAAATGAGTTCTAATGAATGCAATCATTACCTGTCCTCCGTGGAAGTATTTGGCGGGTGACAACGTGTTCAGGAGAACACCGCGAGGAGACCAGTTGAATTTGTACCTCAAAGGATTGAAGGAGCATTCGGGAGCAGGGAGACCACCGCACCAGGATACAAAGGACTCGATACGTCCTCCAGCTTGGCGAATGTCATCGAAACACTCGAGAGCCAGTAAATGATCTATTCCAGGGTCGAGGCCAACCTCGTTCAAAATTGTCACACCAGCTGCCACCGCTCTAGTCGATGCAAACATTCATTTTTACTCGATTAAGAATTCTTAGATGAAATAATATAAGCTTGCTTATGAAAAGTAACGTAGGATTTAAATAAGAACCGCGATTGCGAGTGGCGCCGTAAGTGTCGAAAAATAGATTGTGAAAACAAAAATTGAAAACTAAAAGCACTAAATTTTTACGTACTCATCGTGAAGAGCTTTGACATTGTCATTGAGGTAACTGGCAGTGACAAGATGCTTTTTCATTTGTATGCAGCTTTTGGCGACGATGTGATGGAGCGAGTAGGGTAGAAGAGAGACGACTACATCGGTGCTTTCTATGACCTCATCGAGACCTTCGGGACGTTCCAAGACGTCAAGGTATACAGGCTCGACACCGGGATACTTATTAGCCAATGCGTCAGCTTCGTCCTTGTATTGTGAGCCAACAATGATGCGCAAATTCTCATCGCGATTGAGGTACTCGACCAGAGGCGACGACACATGTCCAGCGCCAAGTACAAGGACCTATGATTTTACTTATTATTACATTCATATAGGTATAGTTAAAAACACTGTCCTAGCTTCCTATATGCCTTTCTTATCAAAAAGCTTAATTTTTTAAGATCGATCTATATCGATATCTTTTATCGGTGCACTACAAGGAAAATCGTTAGAATAATTAATACCATGCATATATTTTAAATTTGAATATGGTTGTCAATATCATATTTTTATAGAATATAATAAACATTAATATCTTATTACATTTATTATTTTTGCTTACTTGAAATGTTTGTCTTTACATTTACTTATTTCGTTTATTTTCCTTGACTATTTATTTATTAAAGTAATTTTACATTTTAAATTATACCAGACTGCACGCAGTCAATTTAAAATTATAATAATGATTTCTTATAAGCTTTATAAATCTAGCAATTAAAGAAATAACGCATATTTATAGTAAATGTATAGCATATTTTATAGAAAATTTAACTTTACTTATTTAGTTAAAAATTAGCTTATCTGATGTAATATACGTTTCAGTTACCTTCATTATAATTTTGCTATTATCAGATTCTATAAATTCGAACTGCAGTCTCAGTTATAAAATATTATTTTGTATAGCCCATAAATTTGAGGTGAGTTCCTATATTGTACCGTTTTAAAACTGTAAGTATGCGCATTTTATGTCATGAAAAATATATAAACATCAGAAAGCACAGATTCGACCTACCGTATGACTTTTCGTCACGTCACCACTATCCTTGTGTCTGCTTCGGCAAGTATTTTGTTGCCTCATCTCTTGAATATATTGGAAACTGGGGGTTAGTTGACCGTTGGAGGCGATGATGGCATCGTGCACCGCCGGTGTAAAATTGTGCTCCTCGAGTGGCTTTTTCGCATCCGACCTGATGATGTCCAGAGCGAAGGGAAACAACAGATCGCCGAAAAAATCGGTCGCCTCTCGCGGCAATTGGGTGGGCATGTTGTCGATAGAACAGACCAGAACTCCTGGACCCTTGAAGGATTTCGTGTCCTTGTTGCGATCGGCATCGTATAGGCAGAAGGGTGTGTCGATCGTCGTGCATTCGTTCATAAATCTTAATACAGAAATCAGAGTACGATATTTGATAAAATCACATTAAATGTTCTGTATATGCATTGAAAGAGTAATCACACGAGAATTCGCATAATACATACATATATATATGTTTATGCAGTATAAATAGCGTTTCGCGTAAAGTTTGCGCGAAAATATTTTAATTAAATTGTTGGCTGTGGAAGATATATGTAGAGTTACGATACTAGATTACCGTCAGGATTTTACAATTATTTAAGCCAAATATACTGACTCGATACTGCCACCAGGATCAGCAGATATGTCACAGATAGCCAGCATTCTGTGGGGCAGAGCTGGTGCGCCTACACTGATCGGCAGCCAAGGCGTATAGGCGGGCCTCAGCAGATTTTTCGCATCGGGAATAGTAAGGAGTTTGGGCGAATCTACAGCCCAGTAGATCCCGTTGATTATGACCGAGGCGTACGGGGCGATCTTCTTACTGAACGTCGAGATATAGCGTTCCGGATGCTGGTCGTACTCCTCTGGATCGAAACCCCCTCCTTCCTTGCGCTCGAGATGATTGCGCCGACGAACCTCGCACGCATAAATCTTCGTCATATCTGTATACGACAATCGAGGAGTTTTATGTTTCTTACAATGCTATATATATTGTGGCCTAGGGCCAATGTAACGAGAGATTGGTAATTAACGTAACAATGTTAGGGTTGGGTTATATAAAATGGAAATTGTATATACCTCCGTGTTCGGCCACCTTTCGCAGCATCTCCGGTGGCACGTACTCGTGGGGCAACTCCTGGAATACCTCTTGGCCGCCCTGACTGACGTTACCACTGCCCGTAAAGACGAATGTCAGCGGTCCTATGGATTTTGGCATCGCACCCAGTGCGATCTCGTAGCCCGCATCCCTGATCGCTTGGCGCGCCATTCCCGAGTTCCTGTAATTGTGCGCCGGACCGATGTGCTGCACACAGCCAATAATCACGGCACGCGTTATACAAACTGACCAAGCTCGCCACTCTAAATAGTTCTATACTCTATCTCTTTTTCAAATCAAGCTCCGACAATCACCCCTCCGATGCCAGTCGGCGATCGCGCACATCTTAAAAAAGTATTGATCCAAAGAATTACAACGAGGGTCTATTACCATAAATGGCGTGTGGTGTCCCAGGGCTAGCAATCTCAGTCCCAGGCCGTGCAGTATGTTAACCATCCCGGCAACACCGGCGTACTTCCCAAAAGCCACCATCCTCTGTCCATTGTCATCCGTCAGCTTCTCGTAATCCAGCAGTCTGATGTTCTTGTCGAGAATGGCGTCGAGCATGGGCATGTTGGAGTCCTGTGCCTTGATCGTGTGGGAGAAGAAGCAGTAGGTCTTGTTGGGTATGAGCTGATCCACCGGCACCTGCTTCACCCCGAATATCACCGAGGCGCTGCTTATGTCCTCTTGGATCGATGCCCCAGCCGCCAAGTAATCGCGGGCCGGATAGGCACGTCTGTTGCTTGGCTGGACGATCACTTTGACACCGGCGCGTATCAGGCGGCGCACGTTGGACGGTGCCATTGGTGCACGGCGCTCCCATACCGATTGATCCTCCCGTCGGATGGCTATGACTTTGCCACGGAAGTTGTGCTGCAAGTTTCTATTGGGTTAATGTATATTCACCCAAGGCAAGATCTTATTGACCGTCAATTTATATATCTATACTCTCAGTTATTTTTCTTAGTCTATATGGCATTGATAATGATATATATTACGGCTCTGCTATTGATTACCTTTACGAGTTATATATTGGTTTGATATAATTCAAAAAACAAAGTCTACCTGTATAAACTGACAAATGTCGCGTGCATTCCGCGTGCAAAGATTCTACTTAAGGAAGATTCCACGTAAGGAAGATATAGGTACCATGTAACGAGCATGTGGGAAATTATTCTGGTCGATACAACTAAAGAAGCGTTTATGCTTAAATATATTGCATAATATCAATTCCATTATGTAAGCTACACAGACTGACAAGGATGTCTCGTATTAAGTATGACATTTATTAATAGTTACTGAACATGGATATAAATGTGGCAAATTGAATATTCATTTACTATTAATGACTACCTACCCTGTTGAAAAGGTCCGATAAAAACTGATGAAAATGTGCGAATTCGGGTGCAAAAACCTCATAGGTTATGAGGTTTCTGCGCCCTTTTCATGTGGTTCTATCCGGCCATTTTGACAGGGATACTTATAATCAGCGTACACCTGTCAAAATGGGTTTCTGTATATGTATTTTTCGTAAACTATACCGAATTCAAGAATCCAAGCAAGTATTCATTAACAATAAGACTGCACTTCCCTTCGTCATTGCATATAAGGCTGGACCTTTATACCCTCAGTTTGGATCTTTATACCAAAAAATATCGTATCTACTTATACAGTAAATTATTCATCTAAGATTCTTCATGGATCTCATCCCTGTAGAATCCTACATGGCGCTTTTTATATCTATATTTCGACATAATAACTGCATGGGTACATCACCTTATTTGGGAATAGTTTTTGTGTAATTTTGTATATAGTTAACTATATTTACAAAGTCTTTATAATTATATTATAGATCTCAAATTATTTCAATAAGTGATTTAATTTTGATTTCTTAAGGGGACGTCGGAGTCCCTAAAAATTTTAGGAGATGATAGAATGATCATAAATGAAGCGCGCTCAGCCCTGGGATTACCGATAAATTACATTATATGTAATATTTTCTGTTTGAAACATAATTGCCAAGTTAGAATCACACCATCTCATGGATTAAATTGAAATTAGTAAAAATTAGATATTTTCTTCTCTAGCTTCCGTATTACTTGATTTTTGGAAAATGTCTGGGCTGAGCGCGCTTTATTTGTGATCAGTCTATCATCTCTTCAAGTTTCAAATCAATTGGTTAATTTTTTAAGTAGAAAACTTTGAAAAACTTAATGCCGGTAAAACAGGCAACTCCGACGTCCCCTTAAATTTGGAATTAAAGCTGAAAAATACAAGTTGCAAAAAGCAATGCCTATAACACTTAATTAATCGAATAGTTTAATTGGTAAGTGTACGAAGCAAAGCAACATGTACTATATATGATATAAGCGTTATATATAGCTATAAGCAAATGTCGCAATAACGATTAGATATGATTTCAATCTGGATGTAATAAAAGTTTATATTATTTTAATTACCTCGTATTTTTTTAACAACTCCTTTTCTTTCGACTTCTGAAATAAGGAACATCAGTATCAATTCTTAAATAAAAAGTAAACCATTACTATATCAACATATTTAAGATTGTTCTTCCGGCAATTCTTAAGAAATAAATTAAACTACCGACGTACGTGAATATCCATCATTATTAACTATTGATTTAAAATTCATTGCGATGTTACAAAGGCTATTCTTATTTTGTACCTCTCTCTCTTGGAGGTTCATTAAAAAAGTATTGTAATATGGGCGAGGTTCGGTAGAAAGCTCTATATTTCATTATTACATATATTATATATCATATGATGTATAATGCACATGAATTAGGTTATCACACGACTTAGTCACAGTTACTAAATCTTGTGCATATAATTATAATATACTTTAATCTACAGCACCAAATATAATTTCACTCGACACTTTAACAACAATAAATGGATCGTTCAATAATAACAGTTAAATTATCGTAATTCTTAATAAATTATTATCTCAATAATTGTGTAAAATAGTGTTATCGCTCATTAGCTAAGAATTACAAACAATTGATTCTAAAAAATTGCTGTCTTATTAATGTTTGTACACCGAAGCATCAAAGCCATAAATGTCAAAAACACGGAGCCAATAGCAGTTTGTTTTTCCCGCTATATCGCAAACTATTTTGATCGCGCGCCTTTTTGTGTTTACCATTTGACGTCAAGTTTTTACACGATTGTAACACAAACCCGCACTATTTATAAAATATAAAATGCACTTTCCGTTGGATATGTGTGTCTATATACACACGAGCTACTTATATTTAATGCCGCGGTATAACTATTGCGTGCGTGTATTGCGCAAAAAAAATGGTGTAACTCGTACACTTGCTCGAGCAGTGCAAGATAAAGCGTCGAAAAGTGTGCGCGTGTGTATGTTTGTGTGCAGTCTGCCGCACAATTATCGCTCCTCTTGTTTGTGCAACAATCCGCGAAATAAGATAAACCGATAATTAAGTTATAAATTATCTTTTTTTTTATTCAATCGACAATCATTTAGTACGAGAGATTTGAGGAAAAATCTTTACACTGCGAAAAGTGCTCGCTTTTTACATACCGATCGAGATATTCGCGCTTTTACAATTATTCGTACTACCGATATTATAGTCTTAAGACTTTCTTTTACCTTACTTGCTGTGTTTATAAATATGAAGACACAAATGTAAAATAAGTATATATCTAATTATATCAAATAGAAATTTTAAATCATAAAGTTTATATTTCTTTCCCATCGATTTTAGGCTACACTGTTAGTTACTTTGATTTCAAAATAAGCTAAAAAAAGTGTAATCTGCATACTGATAAATTTGTTTTATCATTCATAATAAATGATTCTACTCTACAATTTATAAAGGGTATATATATAGATACCAGAATTAAAATACATACACGTAAAACACGTAAATGTATACTTACACAGCAAATTCTTTTAATGTAGCTTACTATATAGTAAAATGCATAAGTGAATTTTTAAGATTTATTTTATAATGCATAAAATTTTCTACGATATTTCGCAAAATATTATTCCTTATTTCGATGAATAATTGAATAAGCGATACGGTTACTTTTTTCAAATGGAAAATTATATTTATCTATTTAAGATATACTAGTTAGAGTCTATCTATACGGTACAGTAAAAAAAAGTGTTTATTTTTCATGAAAGTGTAAGAAGCGCAGCAGTGCCCAATTTTCTTATATATCTTTATGAATGAGAAAGAGGCCATTCAGTGAAAAGCTCTTTATACAATTCTATCAATTTCCTAATGTTCTTTAAACGAATAACTTTTGATTTTTATTGATTTTCGATTTTCTCACACGAATCAACAACTATGGTTTTTAGAACATTGTTACGATAATTTGCAATAAAAGTACACACTATCGTAAATAATCCGATAACAATTACAAAATATCGTTATCTTAAATTACATCTATTGTGTGAATGAATTAAATTTCATTCATTAGTATTCAAGAATATATTCAATGATATTTTGCATTTTAGCACTCAGATTTTATAACAGATTCAATGCACATATTTATATTAATAACAAATTTTATTGAAATCTCAATTTATATGAATTACATATGTATAAAGTTTTTTCTATTGCCATATCGTTATATATCAGTCTCTCACACTTGATGGATTGAGCTAAGCTTTAGAATCAGGAAAAGGCTTCTGTATAATTAACTGCGGTGTATAATTAATGGATCGATTACTCTTTACTTTCATTGTGAATCGCCTTTTGAATTTAGAATTCAATATTTTATCTGAAAAACGCGTAACTTCGCACCATCGTATAATGCGGTAGCTTTGAAATACTTATATCGTGGTAAAGTCAAACTGTTGCTCAATTTAGAGTTTATTCGGTAAAATTGGCCCTTTGTTTCGCAACTCTGTTTACTTCCAAATCCATGCTGTCAGCAAATGATTATACATATATATATAGATTAAATATAACATATTGGAAATTGACTTTGCAGGCCAAAAATATATTACAGTCTCAAAACGGAGCACGGAAAATAAAAGGTAAGTATATAAGAAAACTGAGCTTTAGTCGCAATTCAAAGCGGTCGCGTCTCTGCTAAGAGATTCGCTGCGGTAAGAGTCTAAGTATATATATATAAGATGTAGATCGAAGAAGAAAAAGAGACTTACACTGATGCATCTGGTGGCGTTGACAAGCAGGGCCGAGTTAAGGCCGCCGGTCCAGCGGCGTCCGAGCTGCGGCATCAGCGTCGGCGGCCAGCCTCCGCTGGTTCCCCGGCTCGCCCTCATAACACTCATAGAACGGCGAGAGTAGGCCCGAGCACATGTATCAGGGTGTACGAGTGAAGGCGAGAGGAAGGACCGCGCACGACTGAGGGAAGAGGCCGAGAAGCTCGGGGTCAGCCCCTCGGTGTCTTATTCCCAAATCGGTGCAGATAACCCGAGGATATTAGGCGCTTTCGCTTAGCTTTCGATGATTATATCCGAATTACGGCGGCCGACCTTTTTCACTACTGCTCTAACCATTATCTGGTCTATCGCCTCGAGCGGGGCAACTCGCTCGCTTCCGTCTTATCTACTATACTCGCTACTTAGATGCGCTGCTCTGCTCTGCTCTGCTCTGCTCTGCTCTGCTCTGCTCTGCTCTGCTCTGCTCTGCTCTCTCCTCTTTGATTTCTCCGATTCTCGAGTCGAAGACTCTTATTCTTGCCTCTTATTATTATGCGAGTGACTGTTTTGGCTCGCGCAAGCGCCACACCGCTTATCTGCACGAGTATACACGATTTGCGGAAAACATGTTGGGGAAGCGGAATTTTTCCGACTCTTTCCTCTTCTTTTAAGAAATATTCCTGAGAGATAATGTATTCCACCTCGTAATATTGTCATTAGTTTCGGACGAGCCTTTAATTGCACGGCAGCTTAATGAGATGCGAGGCTACAAATGACTAATTTTCTACAATTTGAGGTATTAAAAAGTTCAAGGGGTATATATAATTACCCGTCTTAGCGTCAGTCCTAATATATATATATGGAATTTATTTTTGTAGCGCTTAGTACTAAGTTCCTCACATACTTTTTTAATAAGTAACGCTTTATCTTTCTCAGAAAGTTCGGCTTCAAAACTTTCTTGATTTTGTTTTGAATAAAATTTGTTCAAATCATGTAACATTTATCTATAGCTTCAAATACAATACTTCATTTAACTGTAAAATAAGATTAATGCATTCGTACAGAATCTGAAAAAAAATGATTAAGTAAATAAATTTTATGAGGATTTCAAAATTTTAATTATATCCGAATTTTACCATCTCGTAACTCCTAAGTGGTGGATATTTTTTGAGTATATCGGGTATATTCGTAGCGTCGTTTTCTATCCATGGTCTACGCTTGGCCTTAGTCATTAACAATAGTCGTTTGAAGTGTGATGTGTTTTTTCCATCAAAGTATTTATTGAGTTCTATTATAGCTTTCTCAGTGTCAGCGTCTGTAAATATTTATTTACAAACATATTTATGTTCAAACGTGTTAAAGTACACGATTGTATCGCGTTAAATAAGTCCACAGATTTTGTGCATTGAATAACACATCTTTTTGCATTGCATTCATTGTTTAAACACCAATAATATGTGTAAAGTTACTCGTATAATGTGCGTCAGTAAAGTGTAACACATGTATACGTGTTATTTTAACACACTAAAAAGTTATTACACATATAAATGTGTACAATAACACGCATGAGCTATATAATTTTACACACTTGGATTTGCAGTGCGTAGATAAACGTAAAACTCGAGATTTCATCCGGCATCTAGTAGTAAAAATTGGAAAAAAAACACTTTTTTTATATCTTTCACTTCATAGAGAAGACATTTTTAATTCAAATACTTCGTGCTGAAGTCGATTTTACAGGATACGTGCGAAGTTTGACCATAGGCCGCTGTCAGCGTCCTCCTTTCGTAAAGAAAACGTTTATGTTATATTATTATCTTGTACCAGAAAATTATCTTTAAACGGATCGTGTTATAATATATGCCCGCCACCGTATATCAAATTGTGCAACTAAGTAATTTAGAAATATAAAATGAAATAATCGGAATGACAGATTCTACTTCCTCTCGTGAAAAATGCAAATAACGCTTGTGAAAATCGCGTATATATTTAATATTTTTACGCGCTGACTAAACAACTACCAAATTCTCAATGCAGTCGAATAAGGTATTTTATCAACGTTCAGGGACCGGTGTTATATCGACACCCTATACGAAGAAAAACACGTGGCAGATTTGCGGCGAAGAAAAACATTTATAACGTCAGGACAAACACTAGCACGTCTTTGATGCAATTCGATACTTTAAATTAATCATGTCCCAATCCATCGAGGGCATAAAAATATTTTCTTCGTAATAATTGATTTTGTTATTGAAGAGATTTTATTTTATTATACATATATGCAGTAATCAATAACAAATCTTTAGAATGCTGAAAATAATTATAATAATCTGTTCTATAATCGCTACTACTACAAACATTGAGTTTATAATAAACGATTTTGTGCTTATTATTATATTTACTATATTTACTATTATATTACTATATTACTATATTTTTACATAGCAATATAAACTATATAAATATAAAGAAATGGCTTGACCCTATAGTTAACTCGCATACTTCACTTTGCACCAGTTTCCCCTATACTATACTATCTTCTGCCCACTTTATCGAAAAGGCCTATTTTCCTGTCGCAAGTCATAATTTTCAAGTTATAATTTCAAAGTTAAATTCTTCGCTGCAAAAGTATTGAAATGTTATTTTTCGCCGCAAAAGTAGTGAAAGTGTTATTCTTCGTCGATAAACGGTTTCGTAGGTGTTTATTTTTATGTATAGATATGGCCAATTAAAATTTTAAATTACTTACCTTACATTTAACCAACCGGAGCGTAAGTAATTCGTACATTAATTACAAAAAATAATTTGAATTACAGAAATCCCAAATACAGGTGCACTATACATCTATAATTTAAGAGATAAATTATCTATCATCTGTTAAATAATGTTCAAGTAAATATTTCAATGACCCTTTCAAGAACTTCTCTACTTCGAAGAATGAATGTTTTGGGACATAATTTCAAATATTTATTTCTAGTTACATCTAATTATTCAGCTGAATTAGTATATCTAGTCGATACTGATTACCCTATACCGATATTGATCAGGACAGTTACTATATGAATACTATTATAATGTTATAAATGATAATGAAACTTACACCGAGAATATATTAATTTACATAAATAAATTTCAGAAATTTGAAAAAAAAATAATGTTTATTAATAAATCAATTATTTATATACTTTACTGTTTATATAAAAATATGTTTTGAAATATGAATGAAACCGAACTTACACACACACACATATATATACATATTATTAAATTTTATAGTTAGTAAAAATTTTCAAACAAATCTCTTTTTTTGCAGTCCAGAGCTTGAAATGTGCGAGAGACAGCGTGAGTAAAAGCAATAAAGAACTAAAAATTTTGAAACTGAAAGAAAATAGGAATTATATATATTTATATATCTTATATGTCTATATTCATTGTTAAAATTTTTTATTAATAATTAGGACAAATAGAATTGTTTAATTGGAATATTGAATCGTTATTTGGTGTAAGTTATTTTATGTATAGTGTTTGTAACAAAGTATATTTCATAAATAAAGAAGAAATAAAAAGTAAGCTACCGTATATTCCAGAGTATAGGAGTTTATCGATCCCAACGAAGCAACATTTTTGCCAAAACAATCAAATTTATTCAGCAACATTTCGGGAGCGTCTTAACACTATTATATGCTCCCCTTTTCGCTGATAACAATTTTAATAAAGAAAAATAACATCTTAACTAGATTATTACCAAACATATCTCACGTGAATGTAAAATTTTTTAAATTGTGATTTTTTTTATTTATCAAAAAGTACATTACTATTTTGATTAGCAACTTAGACCTACTCCTTCCTAAAGTTGTTCCACGGACTCCCTTATGAATTGAGAGTAAAAAATAAAATTGTTACTCGATTTGTATAAGTGATGTTTATTACATTTACTTATAAATGTTAGGATAATTTTACTTGACATTAGTATCAAAATAACAATGCTTATATAATATTAATGTTGCATGTATGTATAGCAATGACTTATACGTAGTTATACGGAAAAGCTTACCAAACCGTTTTTTTTTTGATTTTCTGCAATAAATATCTTTACAATTAGTTCGGTTATATCCCCTTTTTCATTCAACCATTCGAAAGTACAAATCTTCAAGTTTCATACTCTATTTTTACATTATTATCATCAGTGTTTCCATGTATACGCCTGCATGTATACACCATGCAGAAAAAAACTACTTTAACTAATTTTTTCTCGAAAAATTATTCGGCAACCCGAGGTTAGAAATGTTTTTATTATTTTGTTTTAAATTTATAAAACCAAATATATTTTTTTCATATATTCGTACGTATATTTCAATACCCAGCATTTTTATTTCGCGAAGAAGAACAATCATAAATATTAAAAGAAGCCATTCGAAACAACTACTATAGCTAATCTATAATTAATATTATAACACTTTTGATATCAGACTAGCTTGGATATTGCAACTAATGCAACCGAATAGATTACCTTCAGATAAATATACATTTTATCGAATATGAAAACGCAAAAGTTATAAATTGATTTGACATAATTGCAACATTCGCGATACAAATGATATCTTAATTATGATGTTAATTCAGATAAATGCATGCATGTAATATAACTATTATTATTTCTATTCTGATTCACTTCTATATTTCGGGATCAATTCTGATCTCTAAATATTCCACTCCAAAACAATTGCACAATTTTCGTTAAAAGAACTATATCGCTCACGAGTGAGTATATCCCACAAAACAGCGATAAAGAATTAAACGACAATATTTTTAAGAAAGTTTATTAATTAATATGTGAGATACACGTGTTATTTTTAGTAGATCTAGACCATTATTTGGTTAACAACGGTAAAAAATGTAATTCATTGTTCAAAAAAATAACAGATAAACTACGTGACCGCCAGGGAAACAAAATACCTCAGAAGAAAAGTATAAAATTACTTGAGAGAGTGAATAACATAAAACATGATACTTACATTATTCCTAATGAAATGTAATTATTATTAAAAGAAAGGTATAAGCAATATAAATAATTTATTAAAATTATTTGTTTTTCTCTTACAAAATGAAGAACACGATATGTTTATAAATAATAATAAAATAAAGATGAGAACTACCATAACGTAATGACTATATGAACCGAAAATTTTCTATTAATATTATTTTTTATATTCAGCAGGTACTTAAGTCCTGGAGAGCTGTACTATATGATGTTTCACTTGCTTTTTTTTAGCTTTTTTTTGCTGCTGAAATGGAGTCATGGTCATATGAATTGAGATTTTTCCTATTTATTTGTTTATTCATTATATGAATAGGATAGCATCTTCTACAACTTTTTTCTTAGAATATATATAATTGGATAATGAACACTGTGTAGAGTTCATTATCCAATTATCATTTTTAATCTACCATCTCGTATAGAAGCTAATAATAGATTCTTTATACCATCGTACATTCTTTGATTACTCGGGTGCCGAACTCTGCCAAACGGTGTTATTTTTAAATAAAATATCAAGCCGTGCCAAATTATGCCAAACTGTGCCAAATTGTGCCAAACTGAAAGTTATGAGGTTTGGTTTCTTTGGCTCGAGGAGATCGAGAAGGAAAGTTTTATAACTTTACCATATTTTAAGTTTTGGCGCAATTATAAATATATATCTACCGGCCCGTAATCATTTAAATCGTGTATTTAAATGCTTCACAGCATTCGGCCCTCGCCATTTTAAGAGTGGATTAATAAATAATAATTGGTTTTTAAAACATGATCATTGTGTTATTATTAAAGTAATGAAAATCCATACGACCCCTACTCATATCGCTCCACTTCAATATTATATACTGAATGGAATTAAAATAAGGCCAAAAATTAGAACTAAAATTGATTTTTTTATAATGTAATTAGAAATACCTATCTTCCTCGCCTCAGCTTCCCCTATACTTCCCCCTGTAGAACAAAGGTATTCACAATAGTCTCCTGTTCTTATATATAGCTCTAGGGAAAATTCAGCTATTATGATGCTTATGATTTGTTAACTTATAGTTTTTAAATTTTTGTTTTTATTTATTTTGAGTTAAAATTTAACTTTTTTATTTAGTTTTTTGGAGTTTTAACTAAATTTAAATAATTGGATTTAATTTTGTAATAAATGTATGAATTTTGTTTACATAAAGCTTTTAATTTTTTTATGATCTTGTGTTTTCACAGTGACCATTGTTTTAAGACAATTTTTCTGTTCTCTTATTTTAAAATTTACGAGCATGACTAATTTAACCCCAACACTCATAAGTGAAGTATTCTTATATGTATAATTTATTATCATTTGAATTGAGCGCTTGTACATTAAGTACATTTTCTAATGTGCTGCATAGGTATGATTTTCAACTGCAGCAAATTGGCGTTAGGCATATAGGTACAACCATGGTACAACACTATAGTAAGTAACTCTACATGACTATACACAACTATGACTATACATAACAGCCAGCGACCAGCGTCAGCAGCAGTGCGATAGGATAGGCGACTCCTAAAGCGATAATCGATTCATACACGTCATCGGCGAGAATTTCGAGATTTCTGCTATGAACTCTGGAATTCTCTTTGCCTTGTGACGTCCGGATAATGTGATATTCTATTAATTTCGTTATTCTAAATTTACCAATAAAAATGCGTTTGAAGTGAACTTTTTTAAACTCCCCTTTCTCCACAAATTTAAATCGAATATCAAACCTCATCAACTGGGTTACTGCGTATATTTTTTCGCCGAGAAAAAAATAATACTCATTAATTTTTGGTTATGTGATTATTACCTGCATGTAAAGGAACGAATCAATTGTCATTCAATAATTGACTTTACAAACAAAATAATTATGAATACCCCAAAGGTGATTAACTAATGCAAATATGTATTAAAACACAGTTGTACTATAATAATATATTATTTTACTAAAAATAAAATCTTATATTGAAGTGAAACAAAGTTGATTTTATTATTTTCTTCTTTCATTCTTATTTACAATGGGTGATAAATAAAATTCAAGTAAATTATCTCTTTTTCAGGAACAAACCGAATTACAAGTATTCAAAACAGTACTACTACATTGCATTGTAATAATTGCATTTCCTGTGGTAGCATTCTTTGCTAGTAAAGTACTTATTTTTGATGGTAAGCATGCACTTGATTATTTGAATCACTAATATACGTTGTAATGAACACTTAAAACTCTTTTAATGTTTATTATGACTTTTAGAAAATTTATTTGCTTCTTAAAGTTAATAATTTTAATTAATTTAAAATGGTAACCATTTATACTGTAAATAATTGAACAAATGAGTCCAATGGTTTTGGATTGTAAAAAAGTAAATATATTTATTTAATTTTTCAGCATTGTTTGGATTAAGTGCAATAGCTAGTAATGTTTACTCTGCTGGAGTAGCAGTAGTTATACTGCACATTGGTCTTGCAGCATTCATATACAGAGCATATTTCGACTCACCGATAAAGACTACAACAAAATCTGACTAATCATTACTTTCTAGATGTAATTAATTGTTTATTAAATTAAGATCATTAGTATATAACGATTGTATTACATGTTGAAAAAAAAAAAAATGATTGTTTCTGTGAAGTAAATGGACCAAGATTTTTATATTAGATAAGCTTGTTTTTATTGTACAGTTACAATAGATTTCATCTTCTTTCCAAGGTACCAATTTGTGGTTTTTTCTTTTGCTATACTTACACTTTTTCAAAATGAAAAGGAATAATTAATTAGACAAAAGCGTATCTCGGTGTAAATTATAATTTAGAATGTGAACAGTATCAAAATAAAGAAACAAAAAGAAAAAAAAAGATTACACAAATGGAAAAAGAGAGTAGAGTTGAACAAATGCATTCAAGACATTGCATAAAAGACAGTTTCTATAAGCTTTACTGACAGGAACAAAAAAAGATTGACTGTACATATCACGCTAAAGCTCTTGCCCTTGTTTGGCAACTTTGCACCTTAGCACTTAAAAAACTTCTACGTAATATTTATTCGAGCTAACTATAACCAAGAAAAAAACCTTTAAAGTTCATACTTTTTTCCTCCATAGGATCCCACAATGTATTCCAATATATGCATCTGTGTGTCTTTGTGGGTATGCAGAATAATAAAATCGTGACAATTCTTTCCTCTTAGTTTCCCTTTTTTTCATTCTTTTGCTCTTTTTATTTGTTTTAGCGATTATTGATTTATATTTAAATATCCGTAAATGCAACACACGATTTACAATCGACAGAGCTCCGACTCTGTTGGGTATTGACAAACCGATGGAATGAAGAAAATTCGTAATATGTTTGTTGTTAAATACATAAAATCGCCAGCGATATTACACTAAATCATCACTTTTTATTTTTATTTTTTAATTTAGTTTCAATTATTAGGTCTACTTTCAGCTGTCGTACTATACTTTTATTTGCATTAAATTCTTTCATTTTGAAAAAACCTCTCAACTTACACACCATTTCTCCTCTAAGACTATTAAATTAAAGATACTCCGGAAGAATAATTGTACACAATCATTTTAGTGAAAATGTAAAAACTCATTCAAATAATTTATGAACAAACTTTCACTGATCGTTTAATCTTTCAATACTTCGTACATATATAAATATTTATATAGGGTGTAGTATTATTACGGATAACTACGTACAATTTTTCTTCCCTGAGCTGTTCATACTCTATCTCTCTCTAGTTTTTGATGCATCGGAATCTTCGGAGGGCTTTTCTTTAAGTACGAGGAAAGAAACGCACTTTTCCTTTCAAAGGCACCGACACAATAAAAATTACCAATCAGCATCAGTTACACAGACACTCTCCGGCGTATATATGCAATGGTAATTTTATTCTTTCACACATGACCATCGATCTGCTTACAATTTCAATGAAGAAAATAAAAAAAAAAAAAAAAAACACGATTGACACATAAACGCTACTTATAATTTTATTCATTGCATACTACCATCTAATGAGTATGAAATATCAAGCCAATATTATATATTGATCAGTAGTAATTATTTGTTTCTTTAAAATAAGAAAAAAAAAGATTAAATGAAGAAATTCGAGTCTGCTTTCTCTCGATACTCCCCTAAGTGTCTGCGCACTTGTTTACAGTGTCTTTAAGCTGCTGCAAACCTTTTTAACAGTCTCTTGTTAGTTAAAACTTTGTGTACATGGGAGCATGTAAAGAATGTTTTAAGAAAAACTAAAGAATTGAAAAGAAAATGAACATCATGGGCACCTTTTCGTTAATTTTTCCTAGGATTCCCGTTAGCTTTAACAGTTTTATAAAAGTGATCACCCATAATTGAGGTCTAAAAATTTAAAAACTAATTAGATTTGCTATTAATCTTCTTTCCCAATCATTCAGCATATAAAAATAATACTTAGATATCTCATTGCCATCACTCTCACAAAAGTGTTTAAACCCAACAAAAATGTAACTTACTCATGCAAAAAACTACCCATGACGACATAAATGAAATAAACAAAGAAAGAAACCCTGCAAATTCACGATTAAACAATTAACAAAAATAAACAAAAGAACTACATTCTGGCTTTTTTATAGTGACGAAATGCAGGCGCTTTTGTGACACGAGTGACGCCCTGTCGCTTTTTCTTTCTTTTTTCATTACAATTAAAAATGGTGTTAATCAGAGAATGAGAAAGTGAGGGAGAAAGGGAAAAGTCTAGAGGTTGTGAGGCGGATTATTCTTCAGAGTTTGCCGACGCTGGATCCACATCCATATTTTCTTCCTTGCCCGTCTGGCTGTTATTTTGATTATGAGTTTGACTGTTCTGATTGGTTTCCTGATCAGCCGATTTGTCCTTCTTCTCCTCTTTTGGAGGTTCGACTTTTGGCTTGGGTTTGTTTAGAATAGGATTTACCGCTGCATCCAAAGACTGAAATGAATAAAAGGATTTTTAAAACTCATATTAATTAAATATTTTCTCTAACTATAGTTCAAATACAATTGTACCAGTTAAAAATTTTCATCAAAAAAAAAGTCAAATCAATAACTAAAAATTGTGAATTTTTAGAAATCAACGCACAGAAATAATTTAATACTAAAAAATATTTTAAACAATGTACAAGTTGTTCACATCGAATAATTATAAGAGGAGCTAGAAAGATTATAAGAAGAAATAAATCTCTTATTGGCCTTCGATAAAAAAAAAGCAATTTCGATATAAAAAACAATTGCGTTATCATAGTCTATGACTTGTCTGCCTAATCGCGTCTGAAAACCGATCTCTCTTTCACGATGATTCGATCAGAATTAAAAGCCCGCAAACAAGATAATCAATTATGATTCCGTACCTGTTTTTCTGCGCGAATTTGATTGACAAATACGGGTGGCTGCTGGGTGCGTGGCGTTTGATTGAGCTGCACGCGCTTCTCCTCAAGCCAAGCCCATTTGTCTTGTATCGTTCGCTCGACTTTCTTGAGTTCTTCATCGGTAATGTGGTCATATTTGTCATCCTTGTCATGGGCCGTGCGGATCTGATCGGCTGCCTTCTTGGCCAGCTGCAGCGCAGCCGCGAGCTCATCCATCGCCGGACCTCGACCTTCGAACTCGATTTTCAGGTCTTTGATTGGCTCGCCTTGAGACTGAAAAAAGTTTACATTTGAGTCTTTGTTATTCAATGTTCTTGTCACTTCTCTAAATTCAATATCTTGTCAAAGAATTTTCAATACACGAACATGTATCCTAAATATGTTTTATTTTTTATCTCTCCTTAGGCATCATCTTACCCTTAATCGTGCTAATCTATCTGAGTAAATTTGTCGCTGGCATTCCTCGCCTTCTTCGTAGAGCCAGACCTCGGTGTCATCTAGGATGCGACAGAGCTCCTCGCGCTCCGCCTCGTGTATGAATGTCGCCAGCTGATCTTCTTCCGAAATCTTGGATCGCAAATCATAAACATATTCTTCCAGGGCATTACGAGCATCCACACGCTCCTTCTCCTGTCTATCCTCTGCCACCATTTTGCACTAAAAAATAAAAGAGTTTCAGTACCCGTATTTGTTTATACTTAGTACAAACGTACAATAAAATACAAATATAATAGTATGACAGTGTTGAAGCTTACCTCCCTTTCCAACGCATTATCGAGTTCCTTTTGCGTTAAGCCGAACCCACGGACATCGATGGGAAGATCGACATGACGAATTTTGACTTTACTTTTGCCATCCTCGCCCTTCTCATCACCC
The DNA here is from genome assembly GCA_900490025.1 of Megastigmus dorsalis. Classification (NCBI taxonomy): domain Eukaryota; kingdom Metazoa; phylum Arthropoda; class Insecta; order Hymenoptera; family Megastigmidae; genus Megastigmus; species Megastigmus dorsalis. The sequence goes on from UELU01077988.1 coordinate 19,283, forward strand.
TAAAACAAACAGCCATAATGTTTGCACCAAATTTTATTCGACTAGCTTAAAAAATATCTATTAATCAATTCTTTTATATGCTGAAGAGGATTCAGTGTTGAAGTAATCGTGAACTTGAAAAAGCTGCAAAACCTTTCACTGTACGTAAAACTAGTGACAGTCCGTAGTATATATAATAGTCTGACACGAAGCAAGTTACACAAATATATGATTCGCGTGAACAAAATTGTTAATTAATGCATTAGTCATAGTGAAGATGCTTTCATTGCACAAACAAAAGTGAAATTCATCGATAAGGTATTTCTATATTACGCTCATCGTTGAAAATTGAGACTCTTAAGTAAAAATATAATGCTATCTAAAAATGCTTAAGCATTAATTAGATTATTTAAACAAATCAAAAAATAAGTTAAATAATAAATTAAATTAAAGATACCAAATCAACAGATAAATAATTAAAGTCGTATATTTATTAAAAACAGAGCCAACTTAGAAAATTAGTAACGCAAATCAAAACTGTGAGACCTATTTCGTTCGTATATGTGACCAAATCAATGGCACAAATTATTTTGTTAGAGTAAAGAAATTTTTTGGGAGAAGACAGCACGACGTAACACAATTTTATCTTTATCTTGGACCCATATGCATTGCACCAGTCTCGTCGAAAATTTTCCTAACCCAATTATCTCCACAACCAAATGCATAAAGCCAATGAACAAAATAATTGCTCCTAGTGCAATAATTAAAATAATAATACATTTAGTTTCAGTTCATTTACTTTTTAGTTTAAACAAAGCATTCAATATATACTCAATAAAACCAAAATAAGCCAAAGAATTGAGCTTTGCAGTATAAATAGGCCGAGAATAAATTCGACTCTATTAGCGACTTTTTAGCAATATCATGCCGTGATTTTTTGTGTTTGATTGATTAAAAATAACTAAAAAGAACAAATAAATAAATAGATGTATATGCGTGCAACTAGACGACGCGAATATTTCCCCTACTTGGCTCTTATCTAAAATTGAACACAAAAATCAAACGTATGTAATAATGTATAATAGTTAAAAATATGATTGAAAACAAAACGAAATAAAAACAGTTTCTTTTTTAAATAGCATTACATTTATGCTTACAAATCGAAATGTAAAATAAGTCTTAAATTACACTTTAAAATTTAAAAAAACTCAGTTCTTAAAGCTCATGAAATTTTTAAGGATCAATTAGTGAAGATGTAAGCATGATCTAATCTACCAGTATATTTATACGATTCCTATATTTGAGTTAAAATGTACAGAACACATAAAATGCATTTTTTTAATAAGCTAAGCAAAATTTAAGTAGTTTAGACTTCCTATGATCTAATATTCAAAACTAAGCATCTGCAGTGTATTAAATATTATGTGATGTGCATTTTAAAAGGATTACTGTATTTCATTTTTATTTCATAATATTAAAAAGTGTGGTCTGTTTCTATTTTAAATTGACTAGTAGTGCTTTTCAATTGTTACATTTTTGTATCTCTAAAATCTATCAAATTCTAACTTTAATTTTATAATTTTTAGATAAACTGCAGAAACTCTCATGTAAATATACACGCAGTACTTTCTTTGACAGTAGAGAACTAATAGAAAGAAAATTACAAGATATAAAGAGATAACTAGAGAAAAAAATATTGTGCATACTCAATATAATAAATGTTGTATAATTATATACAGTTATATAAATAAAACTGCATAAATACATTTTTGTTACAATGACTTAATTTTGTACTTTAATGTATTACAAGATTATCAATATTCATCAGACATTACACATAAAAAATTTAAAATTTTTTCACTTCTAAAAATATTTACTTAAGGAAGTTCTATCAGTAAAGTAATTAATATTCAGTTAATTATAAAATTTTGTTTGCTGTTACATATAGTTGCAGTAATAACGCAATTAAATTTTTAGAAGCCTAGACTACTATGTTTTACACTTAACTTTAATACAGCTTCTTATGGATAATTTCGGTTTACTAGTCATTGACATTCAGATGATGAAAAACTAATAAGGTAATATTTAATTGTTATTTAGTATAAGTTTATTTATGCTGCTTCTATTATAAAGTAAACAAGAAATAAAGAAAACAGCACTGATTTTGACTAGCGACGTATTGATATAACTTCCTTAATCTAAGTAATTTGAATAATTATTAAAATTTGAAATTAATATAAAAAATGAATTTATGCATTTTACCTCTTCAACTTACGTAACAATCAAAAACAGTAAAATTTTTCTCTAGCAAAAAACGAAACAAAGACAGAAAGAAAATAGTGAAACTAAACAAGCCAGATTCAGCGCAGGTGTCTACTCTCCGTTATATTTGTATAGAAATAATTAAAAAAAAAATTAAATTAAAAAAAATACATAGACAAATAATTCAAAGAATAGAGAGAGTATGTGTGTGTACGCGTATGGGTCCAAGTAAGTGACAAAAAGTGTGTGTCGCGTACCGAGCTGAACCAGGACAGAGCAGTTTTTATCCTGGAGGAGTAGGAAGAGCTCTTCCCGTCGTCCTCGTCATCTGAGCCCCGCCGCAACTTATCCATTTTCACCTAAATCATAACAGACACACACATGTTCGTCTTTACGTTAACTGCCCTGTCAGTCTTATGTGTACGCATCACGATTTTTTTTGCTTACATTTCGTTGCAGATTTTTCGTTTGATTAAAGAATATTTTCTTTTGATTAAAAATTATTTGAATATAATGGCTGCTTGGTTATGGTTTTGACACTTTAGATAATAGTGATGAAGGAAAACAAACATTTAGAATAAATTTGTGAGTAAGGTTTAGTCGTGGTACACAGAAAACATGTTAGTAGAAGTCTTTGCCTCACAATTTAATTTCTAGTTATATTACCGCTCAAAAGTTTCATTTTAAAACGTTTATGAAAATTGCTTTTAAAATGTTTTATCAATATTTTGATTAAAAATTAGTTATCAGATTTTTTACTAATACCATTTAATAATATATTTAACGTGATAATTTTTACAAGAAATTACTGAGAATACTTTATTTTTATGATTACTTTTTAAATAACTCAATTAACAATATAAATTAAATATTTATAATTTTTAATGAAAATATTTTTTCTGGTCTTTTCATACTTGTGAGCGATATTTATAATGCATGTAAAATTACAAGCAAAATAAATTGTTTCAAGAAAATTAGAATGTGCTTTTTACTAATTCAATGAAATTAATATAAACAATCAAAACCATTTTTAAGAAACGAAGGAGAATATATATATATATATATATAAAATTGTATTTAATTTCTTACCTCGGGTGCTGGAGGTTCTTTTGCTTCAGCATCTTGATCTGTTTTGTCTTTCTTTTCTTGCTGCTGATCGACATTCATAGTGTCCTGTTGCTGTTGTTGTTCCTCTTCTTCCTTTTCCTGCTGCGTCTGTTCACGCTTCTCAACGAGTGAGGCTGACGCTATTGTGAGGATACCATTGAGATTGACTCTAACTTTAACTTTTACTTTCGATGATTCTCCATCCTTATTAGGCTTTACATCCTTAATTGTAAATATACCTATGGAAATATAAATGTTTTAGTAAGTTAGTAAATCTTTTTCACAACATTATATATTATTATAATATGAATTAAAATATGAAATTGAATAATTTCATGTTTTTAAAAATACCTGTGCAAAGACAAAGTATAAAATTAAAGATCAATAGCCTGCTTACCAATTTGATTTGTCGGGAATGATGGAGGCTGCACACTATAACTAGCAGTTAGAGTAAATGGACTGGAGCGATAGAAAGTAAGCATCTTGGAGAAGGGAATTGGATGATTTTGTTCAAAGACTTCCATTTCTCTGAAAAAAAAAAAAAAAAAAAGATACAAAAGAAAAGTATTAAAATAGTAATTCTATACTACTCAAGAATGCAAAGACAGAATTGGTATTTTACTGTAACTGCTAAATAAAGAAACTTACCCTGCTTCACCCTGACTGGCATCCCAGTTGAGTTTGATAGGATAGTTCTGGATGTCTGTAACTGAGAATTCGCGCACTCTGACTGCAGGACTAAGCATGGCGCACTGGAGAGCACAACCTCGAGCCACCGATTCGTCTTGGTTAAGAGTGGTAGAGCAAGATTTGCCAAAGACATCTTCAATGAGTTTTTTAATCGCTGGCACTCTGGTTGAACCACCAGCTAACTCCACTGAATGAATCTCATCCAATTTTAGTTCTACAATTATTTGTTAATGGAGTTATACTTTTTAACCTATTAAATTGTTATCAGTATAATTAGGATTCATAGTATTTTGTATTATTTGCATGACTTTATGTCTGAAGTTATCAGTAAAGCTGTAGTATGCAATATATAAATTTTGTACAAGTACAGAAATTTTTATCACATCTTTTTAAAGATTATCTCTTATTTACTCGGAATACATTAACTGGTCCGTTATGTGATTTCACATAATGCCCAAGCGACCAAGTATTGGATTAAATTTTCTAAAAACGATTATCATCAGTGTTTTGCATGTTTACGACGAACTTTTATAGTGGCATGAATGTTCAAGGAAAAAAAGAGCACAAGTACACAATGTTGCAATTGTTCTTGACGCTTGTTAAACATAAAATTTTGTAATTGTTCTTGACTCTTGTTAACATTAATTGACGTATGTTAACTGTCGAGACTTACATGAGCTTGATTGTAATTTTCGGGCCTGAAGAAGGTTATTGATGATAACCTTCTTCAGGGTCTTTGGTAAAATAGGATTATCGGTTTTTTTATCCATTGTCCTTTGACTTACTGGACTGTGCGAGACACTGTCTGAGAGTAGATTCAACGCGCTTGAACAGATGAGCGCACATGACCTCCATGTCCGCGCGCTGCAGGTCCCCGTGCACGTCTTTCTCCTCCATGAAGCATTCAATATTGATAGGCAGCTTGGTGGAGTTGGCCGACATCTGTTTCTTCAGCTTCTCGACCTCGCTCAGCAGTCGCAGATAAGCTCGCGGATTGGTACGGGCATCGATCTTGTAGCGAGCCTGGAAGTCCTTGCAGAAGTGTTCAGCGAGAATAGCGTCGATCTCCCTGCCTCCAATCTGATTGTCGGCTGCGCTCGCCAGCATCTGAGAAAAAAAAATTATTTCGTTTAGTTCCAGGCACACAAGTTTGCCTGTAATTTCTGAAGCAATCTTACAGTCTGATTATTTCATGGATAATCAAATTCCCTAATACAGATCGTGGCAGCAACGGATCAAAAGTCTATTACTGGGTACGGATGTCAGAAATTGTGTTTCTAAGATATATGGGACTTTTAAAGACCAGTTTTAAAAAATATGATAAATACGCCATCCTTTTCGAATTTAAGAATATTATGAGGCTGCGTTATAGATTATTCTTGATCAGTTACAGTCGCGCACCAAAAAGGGCTGAATTTTTGGTGCCCTGCCAAATTTGAAGTTAAATCTCACTTCAAGTAGTATCAAATTACTATCACCTCAATTTTACTGCATATCCTTTCGCCAAAATACACTTTAACTTTGTTGAAGTGAAATCATTCACAATTTTGCAATTTGCAATATAAAAAAAAAACAATCTATATGCGCAATCTACGAAGCATGCCATTCATTTTCCGAAAACAATGAAGCAGCTTCTATTTTCATCCTCAAACAGTACGCAGTTATACGAGTAGTAAAACAAAGGCGCAGAGAGGTACCGAGGGGAGGAGATACACACCTTGAGCTTGCCCTTGTGAAAGGCGCACACGGACACCTGCAGACTAGCGTAGCCGCAGTCCACGAAGACGACATTGCGAGGCGAGGCGTCCGTGGCTGGTAGGTCCTGTTTGTAGATGCCATAAGTGAGGGCAGTGGCGGTAGTCTCGTTGAATAGCCGCAATACGTTTAAGCCAGCGATGCGAGCCGAGTCCAGAAGGGCCTGTCGCTCAGCCTGGGTGAAGTAGGACGGCACGGAGATCACGCAGTCGTTCACTGCCGTCTGTAGGGCGTTAACCGAGATGTCCTTGAGCTTGGTAAAGAGCATCGCCGTTATCTGTTCAGGCGTGAACACCTGCTCCTCGTTCAGATACTGCACCTGTGTGGTTAACATGAAAGAAGAGAGGTTGTATAATGAAACAGTTTAGAGTTTCAAGGGTCAACTGAATCATAGTCTCACACTAACTTAGAATGGAATTACTCTTTATCGATATGGTGCAACCGTTTCTTATTGAATAATTCCATATTAAAATAAAGATGAAAATTTTAAAAGGATAAAAAATTGAATATTTTATGGCACTATGCAAGTGTACATGCAAGAGTACACAAAAAGAAAACGTGTAAAGTAAGAAACATTTTATTGCAATCTTGCTTAAAGGTTCTCGACAGATCAAATTTACATTGAACTAATAATACACTTTATACAAACTTTCTAAGAACAGATTTTTCGCTATTATACAAATAATCAGTTGAGCGACGGTTAGCATAGAGATTACATGTTAAAATGTCAAACTTCGAATTGAAATATCTCGTGTATCCTAACACTTGTAGACTTTCTAAAATTTTTATCAGTGATAGATAATATTATAATGATGAAAGTATACATCAAGTTTGAAGAAAATTGTAAGAAAAGTGCTTAACACGACTACTATCTTAAATAATATTTTAGAAATTGCTGAATTTCGAAGTAACACGGTGGACACAGTTGACACAGTTTTAACTATAATAAAAGTCAATATCTCCAATTGAAGAGCCGTTTTAGATCATAAGGAGAACATATTCTTCGCTTGCAATTGTTATACAATGCAATTTGTAGTTTATACAAATTTCATTTAAAGTACAAAATAGCATCTATTACTTGTTATTAAAAATAAAAAAAAGTAAAAAAAAAAATCCGGGAAACCAATTTTGATGAAACTTTAGAAAGACATTCTTTGATCAAAAATATCAGATGCGTGTCTCGAAATTTAGTCAAATGGGCCCTGGCGTCCGAGTTAATGTCAAAATATATAAGAATTCATGGTTGTCTTTAACCCTTTATTGCAAAAGCCAATATACATTGTAGAAAATGTCACAAATAATATAAAAAATATAAATGATAAGCTTTCATTTGCGAGATAAACGAGATATAGCAGTTTTAATTCAAAAGTTATGAGTTATGAGGTTAATGTGCTAATTAAATGGCAAAGTTTTTAAGGAAATAATATACTTTCAAATGTTCTATACCGTATTTATTTTTAAATTATATATTATTTAGTTTTGAACTAGCTTTTAATTATAAAGTGCTTAGTTTTTATATGGACCGCCAAAGTAGAGATAATAGTAAAAAATCAATATAATAAAAGAATTGGTAAAAAACTGGCTAGAAACTTCTGAACATCTCTATCAGGGTATATAACAGGGTAATTAACGAATCTACATATGAAGAAGTGATCTGCATTCCATTAGAGGCAAAATGGAGGAAGATGAGTATCAGTTTGGACAGTGTGTTGGAAAGCGAATCCTCTTGGCACAAGAGGTCACCGTGGACGTACGTGTATGCCGATTCCGCCATTGGGCAGCTGGGTGGCTCTGTACGGTAGCGACTGGAGTTCCTTCTGGGCGAAGTTGTCGTTGTAATTTCTGCCGAGCAGTCGCTTGAAGCCATATATCGTGTTCTTCATGTTGGTGACCGTCTGGTTTTTGGCTGCTACCCCGAGGATGCGGTTCTTGCCGCTGAACGCCACGTATGACCTGTGGACAAACCAGACAAACAAGCAGATTGGTGGATGTGTTCTGTATAACGAAAGGGAATGCGTCAAAGTGACGAGTTTTGGATCGGCCAGGGCGTATTTTGCTAGTTAGTCATTATCAATGTGAAGCCATTTGTTTGCAAATTGCTACTGATTTTATTTCTTGATGAGCTGAAATTAGTTGGGGGACCATGTGACATTTTCATTTTACTATATCGTTACGGATTCAGTTTTTAATTACTTAAGAGCACGTTGTATATGCTTATGTTTGGATATAAATGAAATAATAAGTTAAATTTTAATTTTGACGTACGTTGAAGTTTCATCTTCCATTAAATGCAATAAAAATTGATAAGCAATCGATAATAAATTTATGATATTTGTTTAAGAAAAGTAGGTTAGAGAGCGGTTTTTCGTCATGACATTTAAACACGTGGAAGCAATTTTTGATCAGAAGAGATAGTAATAAGTTTAATTAAAAATGTTATGAGATAATAATCAAAAACTGGGTAATGAGGTTGTCAGTGTATGAATAAGACCCACACACTAAGATAAGGTTCTCATTTTGTTTAGGATTTTATAGAGATAATTCCCGAATCATCCGCTGTTCTATAGCAGTATAATATCGTCGGTTTACTATAAAAGAGCTTCATTTCAGAATTGCGTTCAAAAAGGTAACATTTCAGAACCCAGCTCAAGAAAGATGAAAACTCTCCCAAACGCCCATTACACAGGCCTACAAATTTTTAACCCAGAGACTAGACCTATCGTACCCAAAGGATTTTGATGCGGTGAATCCGAATCTGTGCTCAGAATTGCTCCTATACGTCTGGTTTTCGAGATATCCTAATCTAAAAGTGCAAAAAACACCGTTTTTGCCCATTTTTGAGGTTATATATACACGGCAGATTTATTTTTCACAGAAAAGTACACTCGGGATTTTAAAGTATAAATCTTCCTCTTTCAAATAACGTTGAATTTGTTCAAATATCTCTTTTTTTCGCTGAGATTTTGCAATTTTAAGTTTACAAATTTTCAAATATTATATATAACCTCAAAAATTCACTTTTAGGTTAGAATATCTCAATATCCTGATGTGATAGAGCAATTCTGTGGCCAGATTTGGATTCAGCACATCAAAAACTTTCTGAAAAGTATATTCTGGTTTCTGGGTAAGGAGATCGGTCTCATTCTGTTGGCCTGTATAATCTAAAAAGTGATCTATTGCATCATACCTATGTTATTGCCATGGCTTTCCATATATAGGAAAATTTGAAAATTTGTAAACTTAAAATTGCCAAATCTCAGCGAAAAAAAAAGATATTTGAACAAATTTAACGTTATTTGAAAGAGGAAGATTTATACTTTAAAATCCTGAGTGTAATTTTCTGTGAAAAATAAATCTGCCGTGTATATATAACCTAGAAAATGGTCAAAAATGGTGTTTTTTGCACTTTTAGGTTAGGATATCTCGAAAACCAGACGTATAGGAGCAATTCCTCGAGCAATTCTGGGTACGGATTCGGTTTCACCGCATCAAAATCCTTCAGGTATGTTAGGTCTGGTCTCTGGGTCTGGACTTTTGTTAAATTTTGTCGGCCTGTGTTATCTTTCCGACTTTAATGGATTGTTTCTTAACTTTACTCGTGTAGACATTTTATGAAAATTTTACAATCGAATAATATCGGAAATTCCAATTCAAATGTAACATTTACAAACAATTTCTATGCGCAAGTAAATTTAAAACATATAGTTTTAAGGGGAAGCCGGTAGAGTATAGTTACCGACACAGTTATTTTAACATTTTTCGTGGACTACACCAAATTGGACTCAACATGTAAAATATTGAAATATTAAAAAATGTAAACAAAAATGTATGAAACGATAAATGCATGTAACTATATTTGATTAGCTTTTCCTCAAAGTTGGGAGAAAAATGGGCGTTTTCGAAATATCGCCCTTCTTCAATGGAATTCTATAAGACATCACTTTTTTAATAGGATTCTGAGATGACGTCTTTTTACACGGAATCGACGATATTATCACGTATAGTATACAGAAAGCGATTGTTATTTTAAAATCTCTCTACTTAATATATAACAAATACCTATCTCAGTGTAATAATTAATTTTTTTTAGTTTATAAGCGCTATTCTCTTGCAATTTTCCATAGTGTTCATTTTCAAAACATTATACAAAGGCCAACACCGACAATAACATCTGCTTCTCATCGGAGCTATAACGACTAACAAACATAGACAAGAGAGTCAAATGATAAAGGTAGAGGTTGTAGCTAGTAAGCGATACCTAATACTTAATTTTTAGTTAAACTAAAATAAATTCGTTTTTGTCTTACACCAAATGATTACCTAGACAGATCATTGCTTATATATTTGTGCGTAACGGAAAGGAATCTCTTGAGACCATTATTTAAATAGTACAACTGTTTAGTTAGCGAGACAATTTCCGATATACTCCCGAACATTATGAGCTTTATAAAAATCGTCACGCGGAAAAAACACCGAGGGGTGCATATAACATACATAGGATGAGCCGAATGTTTTCTTCCCGACGCAAATAAAACACACCCCGCGCCATTGATATTTGGTTTTACACGCACGCATTTATGTGGACACAGAGCGCGGCAAATCAATATAATAGATTACAATAGATTACGTGCGCAAAGAGGAATCATGGAGCGTGCGTATACTTATGTACTCAGGTCGAATAAAACCATCACTCGCACTGCGCGTGAATTCTGAGTACCTATATATGTTATATACAGACTATACATTTTATACTTGGAGACACATACTCATTTCGTGTAAATATATATATCTATATGCATATACAGTGTACTGTATATCATATATGTGTATCTACACATGTGCATGCAAGGTATTAGTCATTTGTTTTAAATAGAGGCGAGCTCGGCTTCCTTTTTCGTCTGTCCCACACGTGCGTCGCGAGTGTGCACGCGGGACTCGGGAGAGAGTAAAAGAGCGACAGAGAGACAGAAAACGGGAGAGAGAGAGGGAGTATATGAGAGAGACAGAGAGAGAGAGAGAATAAAGGAAGCTGGACATGTCGCGTACCAAACCGATCGAAATCGAATCCACCCGCTAGTTCATTCTCTTTAACTTAAGGATGCGTATGCAATAAATTGATCAAGAGAGGAATTTGGCGTTCGACAGATTTCTAATAATATCATGAAGCCATGTTTTCACACGAAACTAGTGAATCTAATCTTAAATAAATATCGATCTCATGGGCAAACTGTTTTTTTTACTCTTGAACAAATTGAGAAGGACAACAATAAAATAGCAAATGGGTAAGTAATTCGAAAATAAAAACTCAAAAACGATTTATAAGGTTGCTTCGAACCAAAGGCAAGTTTAAAGAATTAGAAATAAATTGATCGATGACCGATACTTATTTTCAGGGAAATCGTTCATTAACGCGATCGACCGCCAAATGGAACACGAGTGTATGGTGAAACAATTGTAGAAACAGCTTGCGATTCGCCGCATATGAAATCGTTGCTGATGATCTCAAAATGTTGTTGCTCTTTTCCTTTTTCTTGTCTTCTTCTTTCTTATGGACAAATATGTACATGAATAATGAATGGCTTTTTATCTTGAAGATGGGGTTCAATGCCGATTTGGGACACAGAATGACGAATAATGTTTGAAATTTTCAGTGGTTTATTTTTCACTGAAGCACAAATAACATAAAACGATGTGAATTAAAAAAAAATAAATATTACAATTTATGAGATGTTTGAAATCTAATACAAATTTAACATTTGAATATTAATATTTATTTTACTTCAATAATATCAACTTCAAGCTCAAAATTTAATGAGTTAGAAACTTTAATTTAAAGAAAGCATTACAAAATAATTGATTCATTAAATCATTTAATGAATGAAAAAAATAAAGAAATTAAATTTTTATTTTTTAAAAGAACGAAAAATAACAAAACTGGATAGTTTTCAAGTATCAAAGCAATGACCAAAAAGAGATTAAGGAAGCTGAGATGCATGCTTTAGTTGCATAGTTTTGCATTAAATTTCAGATTTAGCTAACACATAATACTTTGACAGAGAACATTTATCTATGAATGATTCATTGATCTCATTGTTTCATCAAAGGTGCTAAAACCAGGAAACCCAAGCATTGGTAAATGATATTATGTATAATTTATTCACAACCAATTAATTACAATAGAAGATATACCAATTGTGAGAAAAAAATTATCGCATCAATTGAAAATTGTCATGCAACCCACTAATAGTTTTAAATCAATAACAGCAGGTAGTTTTATAATGGAAAAATGTAATATCATAAAATGTATCTGTTTCCAAAGCAACAACCTTGTCCCTATAACATGACCCTTTTTGTTTGGTAACCTCTAAACTGACGTGTAGAGAAAAAAGTTTCTTAATTATAATTCCAAAGAAACAAAATAAATAAGTATAGATCTGACTATATTAATTATGGATTTTTCAAACATCTAGATTAGACTAGGTACATGAAAACATATGCAGTCATTCATTACACAATAAACGTATCTGTACAGAATAAGTTATTTGCATATTTATATAACACTGTAAGAAACTGCTAGTACATTGACCTAGTAAAGATGACATTATATTATAATTCAATAACTTTGTTTGTTAAAATTGATACTATTTTTTGTTTTATTTAAGAATTATTCCTCTATATTATGAAAAAGTATAATAATAATATAATAATTATATTGCTATAAAATTTTTGTTCCTACTTTAATTTTGAAAAGCATGATTAATAAAAACAACAAATATTTATTATAAAAATATTAAATAGTAAATATTAAATATTAATTCTTAATATTTCTGTTTTATTTACTTTACTTTTACTTAAATGCGTGTAAAAAAATTTTATTTACAATAAATTTAAAAATTTTACAAAATTGAATAAGAAATTGACATCTTTAAAATCTATATCAATTTAACTGACAAATAAGAAAGAGTCTAAGAATTATATTACAATTATAAAGAGGCAGCAATTATATTACGTACTTCTTGTGAACAGACAAATTTTCTGTCAGATTTAATGTTAATCAGACCTTTATTATACTACACATATATCAATTTTTCTATTAATTTACATTTAAAAGAGATAGTGTAATAAAAAAATAATTATTACAACATTATTTCAAATAATTTTCATATTTAATTTATTTTATATAAAAAAAATCATGAATTAGAATACTTTAATGTATTTATACATTGAATCATTCATACTATCTTGTATTTTATATAAAATTATATAAAATCATTTAAATTTTAATAAACAACCTCTTTTTGTGACATTTCTCAATTTGATGTTTATCAAGATAAATTTGTAAAGTAAATATAGACAAAAATTTAATATCATAAAAGTATTAATATTAATTGATAATGATTTATAATGTTACAATTTACGTTATTAAAATAGATATGCTACAGATCATGTCTTTATAATATAACTTATTGTATATCTTACAAAAGAATTAATAGATAACAGAATTAATGACATATTTGCAGAATTCATGCTATAATAATTGATCAATGGCAATAACTGTAATGATTATACAATAATAAAGATAAAACAAAAATAATAATTTATGTTAAAGTAATAAATAAAATATCTTTAACAACTATATGTACGATATAATATTTATAAGTGATATTGAATAGTCAACGTCATCTTTATTACACCAGATATCATTATAGAATATCCGATACAAGTTTTGTTAGAAAATTCTTTCAGATTAGCTCAGCGCAATGCTTTTAAAGATTTATAAACAAAAACAAAAGATTTGTAAAAGTATTCATTGTTTCTCTGGGTTTGTTTGTCATTGGTTATCTCTACTATAATTATTCAAAAATAAATAAAAAAGTTCTTAAAAATGTTTATACCACTCTAACCTAAAACTTGCAAGTTCAACATGATTTTTAGGCTCTCATGATATAAAATATCGTTCAATACTGGTGGGTAAGTACTATTATTAAATTTTCTCCAAACACTAAATCAGTTTATTAGAATACTAAAAAGTAAATAATAAAAATCATTAATAAGTAATCTCAATTGTTACAAGAACAATCATATGCCAAATTTTCAGCAAATGAAATTGTAGCCAAAAATGGATTTCAAAATTTGCATTGCTGAGTAAGAGCAAGCTATTCATTCTAATATAATTATTTCTGCCTAAGTCTTTTAATTTATAAATATTTAGTTTTCTGCAATAAGCACAAACAAAAATCTTAACTAATTTTAACTAATTAAAACTAATTTTGTAATTCTAATTTTTTTCTTCCTTGCACTTAAGCTATATTTCTCATTGTCAAAATCAATTAATCATTCAAAGTACTTAGTGCGAAAAGAAACATTAGAAACATCTTCATAAAACTTACGGTGTGCCCCTGAGACTATAGTCATTGGCGATGGTCTCGATGCCACCGGCCCTGGCGACGGCTATGTAGCAGTTGTCGTTACCGAAGTCGATTCCGATTACGGACATTGCTGCCATGGCTACTTCAGCTCTGTGTTAAACTTGTCTTTTCCTGCAATTCGGTCCTCTTCGTCACCCTCACGCACACACGAATTTTAGTTTGTGCAAAAAAGTATAATACTTACACTTCGTTGCACGTGTGCGAATTGCAAATAAACGTGGAGAAGCTCACAGTCACACTTTACGCGTGTGAGACTGAAAAAGGAAGAAAGAGCAAGAGAGGGGGATAGGTAGAGATGACTCTTCTCTTTTTTTCTTTTTCGTTCTATCCGCAAACCGCACAACTCGCCGGCGGCACACAACTCTTTTTTTGGCGGATACGACTACCAATTATTATATCAAACGTGAATAGGTTAGGAAACTACGTTGATCTTACGATTTTCACTTAAACAAAGACTGCTTTTGTAGTTTCTTAGGTTATTGGTCCTTTTTGTCTCTTTTTAACGTATAACGTTATGAGAAGTTTGGGAGTTAGGACTGAGGTATATATATGCGAAGTGTAAAAAGCGGTCTTCGCGCTTCGGGCGCTTTCTGCTAAACTGAGCAAGAGTCGGAACACTCGGAACTGTGCGTTCCCATTTTTTTACTCTTTTTTCCGGAGGGGTGGACGAATGATAATATGAGTGGGGAACGACGGACCGGAACGCGCGAGTTCTGGAAGCTTCTGGAAGTATTTCAAATAAATTATTCGATTATTGTTGCGGCTAAGATTGCGATAAATTAAACTTAATAGAAATTGAACCAATTTCCAAAATTAAACAAGTTTAAATTGACTTTTTTCAGAGTCAAGAAACTTTTTTTTAGTAAATGTTTTTGTTAGAGCCGCCGGTTGCAATTTTTGAGGTTAGATAGACCATAATTCGAAAACGGCGGTGGCATCAGGCATGGCACGGCACGTGATCAATCGATTCCATTGGTCGCAATTGGAGTGTGTAAATATATATAGGTATAGGATTATAATATATTATGGTACATTGGTACCTTACGTTAATATGGCGGCATTATGGCAGCTGTTTTTTAAAACATCGCGCCGCGCGCCGTGTACAAATTAATTTTCTAGAAGTTTCGTGAAGATTAGATCTTCAAAGGTTGCCGGTCTTAGCCGAAAAACCACCGGCAGTCTCTCTTATTTTGAAATTTTCATAAATTTTCGTTAACCCTTTTCTATTTCATCAGTTTTCGATTATAAAAATATTGGAATATAAACGTATGTATATACTTAAAAGCATGCTGTAATAAGAGTTAAGAATTTCAGATAAAAGTTAAAAAATATTTTTTAATTCTCTTCGTTCCTAATTTAATGAACTATAAGACTAGAAGTACTTCATTTTGAAATTGTTTCGTTAATTATGTAAATAACCTGAACAACAAAACGAATATTCAATGAGATACAGTTTATTTTATTAAGTAGGTACACATTAATGAACTATCATGATGAAATAAAACTACAATTTTTATATTACTAAGTAGATGTCGCATTATTTTAAGATCAACTCATTTAGGATATAAAGTAATTGATATATGTACGTTTCCATTGCGTCATTGATTTACGAAAAAACGAGTGCCTTCAACGTGTCTAATATTACTGTAATACTCCACTCTGAAATTTTCCGACCCGATTAAAAAAAAAATCTGAACATTGCTTAGATTGTAATAAAAATTGTGAATTTGCAGTTATTTAACAACGACTAACAACAGAATTGCGTAAGAAAGGTTGGAGAATGAGAAGTTTCATCAGCAAAAACACTGATATGATGTGTTTTACTGTGCATAACTGATGCTGCATTTGAGAGGAATTTAATAAAATAACTGTTGCAAAAAGATGACACACACATGCAGCTTGAGGCTTAGTCATTTGTCTAGAAAAGCTAAGATTCTTGAATCAATTTTTAATTGTGTACAATTTAGGAGCAAACCTAGACTGAAAAATATTTTCTCTGAAGAGGATGGAGGTTATGCGTTGCTGACTTCTAAATTCAGATTTACAAGGACTGAGTTTCTTTACCAATTACTTGATGAAAAGACATTAAAATATAAGCAAAAATTAAATTCTTCCGAAACTGACAAAAATGAAAAAAGTTACAAAAGTCTCAGATTAATCTTGAGTGGTTTGGGATTGGCGATTGCATTATGTGAAAATTCAAATTCTATACTAGGTACATTTTAACATTATTCAACACAATTATTTTAATTTATTTATTTTAAAACAGTAAAGCAGATGTTAAAATATGAAATAATATTTTTTGTAAAATATAGTTTTGTAAAATACAAGTTTATTAAATCTAATAGTAAATATTTTTTTTTTTCAGATAAAAGGTTTTTTCTAGCAGCACAATATGGTAATATTCCTGAGTTAAAAAAGGTATTTAAAACAATTATGTATATCTAAAAATGTTTAATATTGAAATCTTGTTGTGTTTAAAATTACATTGATTTATCTTCAAAGGCAATTGACAATGGAACGGATGTGAATACGAGGCATCCTTTAGGTTGGACAGCATTACAAACAGCTGCAATTAATGGAAGAGTGGAAGCTGTACGGTTTCTTATTAAACAAGGTGCTGACATCAATGCGGGTGACGATTTTGTGAATGTATATAAAACTGCAATGGAAATGAGAATGCACCCTTCAGATGGTATGATAATTCTATAATTTCAAAGTTTTGTAGAAAGGACTTTTGTGCTTCTAAATTCATTGTAATGCTAAAATTCACTATAAAAGTATTTTTTTGTTGAATTATTCAGTTTTAAATGAACGAGAAGAAGAATTCTCAGATCGCTTGATTGCAAGAGCAACTTTTAAGGGTTTCACTGCTCTTCACTATGCTGTTCTATCTCGGTCTGAGGAATGTGTTAAGGCTTTATTAGATGCTGGTGCGAATCCAACAATTGAAAATGAAGCTGGTCGCAGAGCTGTTGATTATGCATACATGGATAAGGGAATTGAAGACATGCTGATAAAACATGCTTTGAAATACGATGAAATAATAAAGGAAAAAGTTAGTTTTTTCAAATTATAAAATTTTTGTTGTTAGAGTAGATGATTTATTATTTTATTTATAGGAAGCAGAAGAAAGGCGTAGGTTTCCATTGGAACAAAGATTGAAGACATATATTGTTGGACAGGAAGGAGCAATTTCTATCTTGGCATCAAGTAATATTTGATCTTTCAAATAATTGTGACATATTCAATAAAAAATAGTTGTTTGTTGCTTTATTAGAAGAATCTAAAAATAGATTTATTATAACGAGCAAATCTATATTATAAAATTTAGACCTGTTTGGGAATTAATATTATATTTACAAAAATACTTTTTAGCTATTCGACGGAAAGAGAATGGTTGGATTGATGAGGAACATCCTTTAGTTTTCTTATTCTTGGGATCCTCTGGTATAGGGAAAACCGAATTAGCTAAGCAACTTGCAGCATATATACACAGAAATAAAGCGGATGCTTTTATTAGACTTGATATGTCAGAGTATCAAGAGAAACACGAAGTTGCAAAATTAATTGGAGCACCTCCTGGGTAAGCTATAATAAATAAATTTCCAGAAAATTTGTTTGCTTTGTAAAATAAATTAAAGCATTTTATGTCAGAAAATTTACAGTAATAAAGAAAATTGCTGACATATTATAATTATTTTCAGTTACGTTGGTCACGACGACGGTGGTCAGTTAACGAAATTATTAAGGAAATCGCCAACAGCTGTTGTACTTTTTGATGAAGTAGATAAAGCACATCCAGATGTTTTGACAGTATTGTTACAATTATTTGATGAGGTTTGTTTTTATGAGTAGAAATATAAAATTACAACATTTTATAGAAGTCTTGCTGTTTTTATACTAAATGTCTTGAAATCAGGGAAGATTGACTGATGGAAAGGGTAAAACGATAGAGTGCAAAAATGCAATTTTTATCATGACCTCGAATCTCGCTAGTGAAGAAATTGCTAGACATGCGATTCAACTTCGTGAGGAAGCGGAGCGTCTTTTAACACAAAGACTCGATAAAGCGTCTAACGAAGATCAACCACCTGAAACCATAGAAATCTCTCGTAATTTCAAGGATGAAGTTGTAAGTTGATTCATTCTGTTTTCATGGAACTATAGAGATTGCATAAGTACATAAAGATATATTTTTAACGTTAACCTAATCATATAAATAAGTTAATTTTGAAAAACCATAAATAAAATAAATGAATTGTGACGTTTCGGGAGTTTACATCACTCCCCTCTTCAGGCTATATAAAATCACTGCGTTAAAAAGTATTCAACAAATTAAGATTAAAAATTAATTAAAAATAATTCACACCTTTGCTGAAATCTAAACACATCACTTATTTAAAATGTGACGAAAAGTAAAAAGTAAAAAGTAATCTATCAAAAGCTAAAAAGTTATAAACAATCTATTAAAAATTTTTTTTTTTCAAAATCTAACTTATACAATCAAAATTAAAAACAAAAACTTAGTTATACAACTCACTTTAGCATTGTAATTAATGTACTTAATTTTAAGGCATTTCTGAAAAAGGAAAATGCTCTCCCGAATCTCGTGATATATATAGAAAGTCCATGCAACACGAGACTCAGGAAGAAACTAAATTTTCAAAACCGCAATAACAGAAGGAAAGCTATCAAATAGAAGGAATCAAAGTGGATAATGGAAAGAGAAGTAGCGCTAGTGGGGTAATAGGCTGGTAGTAGGAAACTGGAGAATAAGAAGTTTTTAATTAATTTTTAATCTTAATTTGTTGAATACTTTTTAAAGCAGTGATTTTATAGCCTGAAGAGGGGAGTGATTTAAACTCCTGAAACGTCGCAAGAATAAAATGTTTGAGTATAATTCGCAGTGATCAATTTCTTTACCTTTCTCATAAATAAAGTACTTTTATAAGTTGAATAAATTTAATTTACATTTGAAGTTACACTAGCTATACGTAAATAAAAGACAACAAATTTTTATGTATGTAGTAGGAGTATTTGATTTTGTAATGATTAAACAGATTTTCTTTTTTTTTTTTTTAAAGGTTCGACCAATTTTAAAATCGCACTTTCGACGTGATGAATTCCTGGGCCGGATAAACGAGATTGTATACTTCTTGCCATTTTCACGAGCAGAGCTGATTAAGCTGGTGGCACGTGAATTGGAAGCCTGGGCTGTTCGAGCACGAGAACGCCATAAGATCGAGTTGAAGTGGGATCGCGAAGTTTTGTCTGTCTTGGCCGATGGGTATGACTCGCACTATGGCGCTCGGTCAATCAAGTATGAGGTTGAACGCCGTGTAGTAAATCAGCTGGCTGCCGCACATGAACGAGGACAAATCCGTAAGCAGGCGATTTCTTTCTTCTTTTGAAACCCTTTTGAAATATTATTTATTTATTTTATTATTTTGACTTTTAATAAAACCAAATTCTTTGAAAATATCATCATAGATTTTGATTATAGCTGTTATAGCTTAATTGTCAATTAATATTTTTTATATAAATTAATATCTTCTATTAATCACTATTGTTGGTAAGATTTATTTCTATAGCATAGATTAATTTAAAAAATTTGATAAATTCAACATTGCAGATTATCATTTAAGGAGGGTCTATGGTGTCATGCGGGGGGGTGAGGGTAGAGGAGAGGGTCCTATCTTTTAACATAGACAGGCATCAGTGATGCAAACTTCAAATAAAAAAATATTATCTACTTTTAAAGCTATTTTTGAAGCATTTATCAAGGTCAATGTTATTAAAAAGTATTAAAAAAGCAATAACAATTAAAAATAAGTAGATTTAAGTATCAATATATTTTTATTTATATGAAATATTACTCCAGAGTTTATTGAAAGAAGTCTTACTTTAAGTTTTTTACGTTGGCTACATTGTAGTTGCACGCACAGGCAGTTCACAGGTATAGACTGCCGGTGTCATATATACACATATACTCGAGCTCTTTAAT
>UELU01077993.1:0-14205 GCA_900490025.1 Megastigmus dorsalis
AACGAAAAGAATCAGTGCGTTGATAGAACTTATTTAGAATGAAAACAACAAAGCACATCAAAATCGATAATTATCTTATGAATGCATACCTGAATATACACAAAAATTGACCTCTTTGTACTGTGATTAGTTCAGGTATGCTTATGGGAGGGTTTTTCTCTTAAAAATTGTGAATTTGGCCAAAATCCTTCCTGAGTGCGAATCTGAGATCAGATTTGTAAAATTTGTAAATGACCTTTGGGCAAGTTTTCTAGAGTGAAGAAGTATGGTACTCGTTCAAAAAACTCGACTTGACCTTCAAATGACCCTAAAAGTCAAACCCAACCCAAGGTCAAGTTCAAGTTCATCATCAGATGAGCCGTTTGATTTGCGGAAACTTTTGTATTCAAAGTTTTTTTTCTAACACCCCTAGTTTTCGAGTTATGGGCTGCTGAACACCAATTTCAGTTTATTCAAAGATCTGACCTTCAAATGACCTTTGGGCTACATTTGACCCACTATGTTATTTATACCTTTGAATAGGAAATTTTTCGCGTTTTCCATTTCTGCAATAAAAAGGGGGGGTTCCCATTGAAAAAATTCGACTTGACATTCAAATGACCCTGAAGGTCAAACCCAATGTCAAATTTAAGGTCACGATCGGATGCGGCGTTTGTTTTGCAGAAACGTTTGTATTTAAAGTTTTTTTCTAGCGCCACTAGTTTCCGAGATTTTCAGGTGTGTCCATACTTTTGGGGCACCCTGTATATTTGTTGTATAACTTACCATAATGAAACAGTAAAGATTCTAGTTTAAAACAGCTGTGTTTTAATTTTAGTGGTATGTTATCATATTTTTTACCCTTACTTATTATTTTAATTAACCTATTTTGTATATTCTCAATTATATTCATGATATTATTATATGCACCACCCAATGCTACTATTCCATAAGTAGCTATACTATGGAAAAAAGCATAATAGACTGTCAGTAAACTTTTATAATCCGTTATTTTTGATTATTGTTTTAGAATGAAAATCAAGTATCTAATCTTTTTTATTATGTAAGTAATCTGTTTGTCCCATTTCATGTTACAGTCCAATATTATTCCTAAGTATTTCGTATGTTCTACTCTTTTTAGTTCTTTATTATCAATTTTAATTACCACGTTTTCAGGTACACTGTCACTGTAGCATCCAAAATTTATAAAAACCGATTTAAATATGTTCAGCGTAAGTTGATTCCCATTGATCCAATTGTAAACTGTTTTTAAGTAGTTATTAATTTGAAGTTCAGTTTGTTTCCGTGTATCTCCCGTACTTATTATAACTGTATCATCAGCATACGAAATAATATTATTTTCTGGTAGCAGAGTCAGAAAATCATTAATGTAAATGATAAAAAGTAGTGGTCCCAATATTGTACCTTGTAGTATACAACACTTTATGCTAAGACTTTCACTTTTAATATTATTTATTCTGACTACTTTTGTTCTGTTGTCAGATAGTCCTGTAGCAGCGTTAAAGTTACTCCACGTATTCCATTGCATTCCAGTTTTTCCAATAATATTTGGCTAGGTCGAGGAAACTTGGTATTACTGTCTGATTTTTATCTAATCCATTATAAATATAGTTGGATAGATAACCTAAGACATCTTTTATTCCTTTTTTTTCAGTGAAACTATATTGTTTATTATTTACTATAACACATTCATTTAAAAAAAGTTAATAAACTCTTATGAATTATATTTTCAAAAATTTTGGCTAGTTTTGATATTAACGAGATCCGTTTATAATTAGTTGCTAAGTGCTTATCACCCTTTTTATGTATTGGCACTATCTCTGCAGTTTTAAGTGCACTAGGCCGAATCCCTTTTTCTATACATATGCTAAATATGTATTCTAATGGTTTAGTAATATATGTGCTAATTTTATTTATTATTTTAGCGCTTATATGATCAACACCACCTGATTTATCATTCATATTCATAATAGTATTATTTATTTCTCTGCAATTAGTTGGGTTTATAAATATAGACTTGGTGTTGATGTTTCTTTTATGTTGTATTGACCTACTCGTTTTATTAATTTTTTTCATTAAATTTGGTCTCACATTACTGAAGAATTTGTAATTAGTCTTTTATTACAATCTTTGTAGGTTTTGCTTAATATGTTGTTATTAGGGTTCTTTTTCTATTCCATGTACATATTTTCTTGAGTTTTACATGACTTAATAATCCCACTTGTGATCTATTTTTTTCTAGGTGTATTTTTTTGTGTTTTTTATCAAAAATAGCTTTCTCTATTACGTATTTAATTTTGTTAATTAAAATATCTGTGGCTTGATGAGGGTCTTGATAATCTGTTATACTGTTCCAATCGTTTCTTGAACATTCAGCAACTAATTCATTATAATTTATGTAATTTGTACCCTCTGATTATTTGTTATTTTATTTTTTCCTATAGTTTTCATCTGTAATACTATTAGCAATGAATGATGATCAGTAAAACTATGTGAAAATTTAAAACCTCCGTAATTCTCTATAGTTGTTTTGATGTACATAGTGTTTATGCAGGTTCCTTCGTTTGGGTTATTAGTTTTTGGTTTTGCAATACCATTATAAAGTGGTATAACATTTTTCGAGAAAATTATTAAGAAATTCTTTTGAGGCTGTATCATTTTCCAGTAAGTCAATATTAAAATCTCCTACTATAATGTGGTCCTTAGTTGATTCATACTTTTCTAGGAATAATTTAATTGTGTTTACAAATTTGCTTTTCTGTATATCATGGCATCTATACAAAAATGTTATTTTTAAATAATTATCTTTATTTAAATAAATTTTAGTTGTCATAAATTTGGCATTGTTTATTTTCTCTATAGCTGTTATTTCTTTGATATTTTGTTTAATATATACATTACTCCATCTGCTTTAGTTATGCAACTTGAATTATGGTGTGCAGTATAGTTTTCGAGATTGTAGTATTGGTAATGCTGTTGTTTCCATGTTTCGACAAATATGATTAATTCTAGTTTAATTTCTAAAGTTTCTAGATATACTTCTAAGTTTTTGAAGTTAGTTTTTAAACCTCTGATATTCATGAAAAAAATTTTCAAGTTATTCAATTTTATGTAATTTTTTATACTATCTGTATCTTCAATTACAGTTTCTTTGTGACTTACAAAATCTGAATTTGTATTATTCATGAATTCGTTTCTGTGCTCCGTTGATAAGTTGTTGTGTTAGTTGCTATGTTTGTATTTATTATCACCTGTTGGTTAGTTAGATCTCCACTGTATCCGAGAAACCTTGGTATTACTGGCACAATTGGATAATCTGTGTTGTTAATTTTTTTGCTTATGATATATTTTAAATATTCACATTGTTGCGTGTTCGTTGCTATATAATTTGTGTTTTTGTTAGCATTATATTTACTATTATTATACATACAGTTTGCGCATCTGATTGACATCTTTTTATCACATTCTTTAGTTAAGTGCTTACCTGCATACCTTTGGCAGGTTGCTTCATTTTTACACTTTTTAGTACTGTGACCAATTCTTCCACATTTGTAGCAAGGGCTTACATTTAAACCATCAAAGACTCTACAACTTTGATAACCAATGTATAGCCTTTTATTATTGACTAAATTCGCATAAATTTCAGCTGGCACTCCTATTATTGCTGATTTTGTATTGTTTTTTTTTATTCTCATATGTATGTATTACAGTACAGTACCAGTCTATATCTCCAAAATTTCTTCGTACAATGTCTACTTCTAGTTCTTTTGTATTCATATTGTTAATCATTCCAATTATTTTCATTCTTGGATTTTGTAACTCTTCTTGCTGGACGATGTAATCTAATCTAATATTTTCATTTAGTTTATCTTCTGTCTGTATCACATCATCTTTATTAGCACAAGTTATTGTTGCTGAACCATTCTTATTTTCTTTTATTCTTTTTACTGGAATTTTCACATTATTTACTAAATTATTTTCAACTTTTTTCAATATGTTTGCCTTTGTTATTTGGTTTGTGGCAGTTACAGTAATTTTTGGCTCGTGTTTTATTGTTTTTACGCTTTTTTGTGTTGCTTGCGCATAACTTATACTTTTTTCTTTTTACTTATTTTATTTAGTTCCTTTAACTCTTTGTGCAATTGCTTATATAGCAAAATCTCTGCTTTCATTACTGTATAGTCATCCTCTTCCTGTTCTACTATAGTTAAGTTCTGTCTTTCTAAATTATCATTTCCAACTTGAACAGAAATATTATTTATTTGTATTTCTTCATGAGCTTTCTATTTTTCTGTTAGTTTTATTTGTGCAATAATTTGTTTTGCTTCAACTGTTAAATCTTTTGAGCTTATTTTTGAGGTTAGTTTAAAATCTTCATAATCAGGACATACTACAAGTATATTACTTAGAGTTTTGCCCTCTATTAATCTTGAAAAATCTGATTTACAGAATACTTTATCATATATTATACACGCCACAATCGAAACTCCTCTTTTTGGATGACACTTAAACGTTTTTTCACTGTCTATTTGTGGCGAGGTCTCTTCAGACCCCGCCATCTTGAAATCTTGAAAGATTATATATTTTATTATTTTTTTTTTAATATGGTTACAGAGAGATGCGTTAAGACCATAATCCCATGTCAAGGGATTATGGTCTGCTATTACAGTGAACTTACGGCATAGTAAGTACGGTTCAAATAGTTTCATGCTGTATAGTTCTGCAAGGCATTCCTTCTTTATGGTTGTATAGTTTTTATCGGCTGAACTTAGTGTTCTGGTAAGATATGCTATCAGATGGTCAAAACTATCGGTTTCTTGACTTATGACAGCTCCGATCACGTAGTCTAAAGCGTTGGTCGTAAGAGTAAATGGTTTCAAAATCGGGACGGCACATAGCGCTTCTCTGATGGTATTGAAGCTCTCTTCTTGTTTTGGGACCAGATGAAGTCCTTCTCCTTGTTTGTTAATTCTGTCAAAGGTTGAGCTATTTTTAAAAAGTCCTTTATAAACCTTCGGTAGTATCAATCAATTCCAAAAATTTCCTAATATAAGAGGTTCGACCCCTCTTTCGCTAATAATATATCCGAGATAAGTTACTTCTCTCCTGAGAAATTCGACCTTGTCTGGTGAATGACAAGGTATGCTCTGAGAAGATCTGACAGTTTTCAGGCCTTTTTATTGCGTTTACAGAGGCTTCTTGCATAGCTGATAATATAGTCTAGGTAGATGAGTATACTCGTAATACCCATTTGGTGTCGAAAAGGTGGTTTTCTAAGCGTCTTTAGGATTCATTGGAGTTTGGTGGAAGCCCAATACCAAGTCAAAGGCTGAGAAGTATACCGAATTTCCTAATTGATTAAGAATATCCAATATATTTGGAATAGTATATGCATTACCGATAGTTTTGTTGTTGAAGTCTCTGAAGCCTATCACCATGCGCCACTTAGGCCGCTGCTGACTGTCTGGCTTTTTAGATACGATCCAGAGGGGAGAGTTAGAGGGGAGAGTTAGAGGGTGAATCAGAGGGTTTGATTACTCCGTCCTTGAGGTATTAATTGATTTGTGTTGTTATGAACTCCTTGTGCGCTGGGGGATGGCGATATCGCTTTGTGTTGATGGGATAGTCGTTTTTCGAGGGTATCATGTACATTACCTTATTTGTACAAGGCAACGGATCTCCTGAGAGTAAAAATATGTCGTAATAATCCTCTAGAAGCTTGTCTATATGGTGCAGTTCTTCTGCGTTCATATGTTCGCATTTGATCAACTTCTTTAGTTCTTCAATTCTTTGTAACTGATCGGTGATGGGAGGCGTCTCTGTCACTTTGCTTCGTTTTCGCGCTGTGCTTGTTTTACTTTTGACTTTGAAGGTTCATATTAATTGTTGTTTATCAAAGATGAATTAAATAAAAAGCTTGTCAAAAAAAATTTACCTTGAAAGTTAAAGTAAAACAAACAAAGCGCGAAAACGAAGCGCGCTATATAAGGAAAGATGCATAAAAAAGCGGTTATCAGCCATATCTCAAAAACCATTAACCGTAGCTAAAGAGGACTAAGAATAAAAAAGTTTGTAAATAAAAAAATACAAATTTTGAAATAAAGTTCAGGTTCCTACGATGTTTTGGTTCGGAGATGTAACCTTTTAAACAGTTAATTTGTTTATAACTTTTTATCGACCACTTTTTCGGCCGAGAACTCTCGAAATTTGGATTCAGCATAACAAAATACGTCTAGAAAACTTGGGTTCTCGCAGGGACCTAAAATTACCACGGGATGTATGGTCGGCGCCTAGACTAACTAAAGGAAAGGTATGAAGCTCAGAATACAATGATCAGGGCACTCACGAACAGCAGTCAGACACTTACCGAGGAACTACGGAAGGAATCTGCAGCAAGAAAGAGAGAAAGTCGAAGGCAAGTGAGGAACTGTGAAGCAGTAAGCAAGAGAGTTAGTGTGCTAGAGGAGACCCAAGAAAGAATAACTAGATAATAAAATATAAAATTTTCTAGATAATATAAAACTTTGTTTGTTTGATAAATTCTTTTTTTTTTAATATTTTCGAAATGTGTGATTCAGATTTATAACATAAGGGCACATTTTTGAGGCTTGAATAATAGGAATAAATTAAATTTCTCACAAAGGTGATTATGCGAATAATGCAAAACATAACTATCCTTTTCTGAGGAATAAATAAATAAATTAACGAAAGAAATACTTTGGAAAAATATAAAGTTAGGAGAGAGATAAAATATAAAATATATATAATAATGTTTATATGGATAATTGAAATTAAGAATAATTAAAGTAATGATGAATGATAAACTCTAAAAATTTTTTTTTGCAAAAGCTTTAAATACGTTGCAATAGGGCTGTTGCTACTATGCGAGAACGCTATTACGTTTGCACTCCTACCTGCTTACACGTTACAACGAGAAACCTCTATTTTGTTTTTCCGCTGTTAGGCTCGGACAGCTAACGTCTACAAACGCGAGGTTCTCTTGAAGAGACTCGCTTTCCGTTGATCGGAAGAATGCTTGCAAGCAACGTGCAATGCTCACAAGTCCTGCTGCGCAGTGTTTCTGTACAGTAGAAACGCTTTTCTACTGTGCCCGCGGAGGCGGCGGTAATCACAGGGTATTAAGGGGAAAAATTAAGGATTCACTCGTAATTCAGATACAATGTGCTTCTAATTAATAATTACGTATATTATTTAACAAAGATTTTACAAAAGTAAAATAATTTTAGTTACACCCGAAACGGGAAGGTAACCCAACGGCGTTTTGGCACGAAACACGCACTCGTACACTCGTACGGCTCGCCTTTTGCGAACTCTCTCTCTCTCTCTCTCTCTCTCTCTCTCTCTTGAAACTAATTTGGGTGTCCCACAGGGGTCGGTCCTCGGTCCTCTGCGGCTGCGATTGGTTGACTTTTTCCACAAATACCTTAGAGTCAGACTTCGATATTAACCCATTAACGACCAAGGCCCCGAGTCAACCAATCGCAGCGACACAAAAACTCATTGAGCTCCGTCAGGTTTATCTTACTGTTGCTTCGAAGACTGAAAGTCTCTTTAGGAGGAGACACAACATGAATATCAATGGTAGCGTTAATGACATTGTGCCTGCTACGAAAAGGCGCTAGACTATTCCCACAGTTGAGTACCGAATCGTTATCGTATACAAGCATTACGTCAATCCATGTATGAGATGCATCGGTATGATGCGTCGGGCCGTGCTGGATGATCCTATCTGAGACTTCGTCAACTAAGGGCTGTACGAACTCAGAATCACCAGTCGTCGACAACAGATCGGCATTCAGATCACCCATTAGCTTGTGGTTGTCATTACCACTAAGGTCTCTAAGTGAACTGAGAAAGTCAGGATCACTATTAAAAGCTATTTTGGGTGGGTAGTAAATAACAAATAACACAAGGATTGGTGGGGTGATACACTTTTGAACCTCACAAAAAATAAATTTGACAATACCTGGCGTACAAGTTTTTGGATTTAGCAAGTACTTTGGGCTTATAATCATTACGAATATAAAGGGCAACGCCACCACTATTAACATTTCGATCCTGACGTAATACACTAAACCCATCGTTGTGAATGAGTCGATCATCGACGACTGAGCCAAGCAACGACTCGGCGATTCCGAACAGGTAATATTATCACGTAGAAATTGACGGACTTGCTCAATAAGAGCTCTGATAGAATTCACGTTGAGAAAGCCAGCTGGCAGTCTCCTCCCTTTCACCTCACCAGCAACTCCCCGCTGAAGTCATGTGGCTTTAATAGTCGCACCACTAGTATTGGGTTGGCCAATCTCCTTCTCAGCATGATGCTGAGAAGCAGAGTGACCATTATCTCCATGGTACGCATCGGCAATGGCCCGCAGATCAGCAGCGGAGGTGAATACATGAGCGCGCTCATCCCCCCCTCCTCCTAACCAAGAATTTGTTACCACTGTGCCAGATGTACTTAAAGCCAAGCCTTAAAGCTAACTGCTTAAGGCTTAAAAATTCCCTGTAAAATTCTGGGTGCAATAATTCATTGATAAAAATTACTTAAGTACGTAACAGACTCCGAGCCAATAGGAGTAGATTTAACTTTTGCAGTAGTAAGATAATTATTTGAATAACTGGCGAGGCTAACCCCACAAGATGGCGGTCGCCTCGTTCTCGACACCGTGCCACTCTCTGACTCCTGCCCCTGTGCCCCGCTCGCACCCTGAGGCTGTAGGACACGAGCCCCGACAACTTCTTCCCTATCAAGTGCAGAGAGGACAGTGCTGAGTATTGCGAATGCTTTTAAACTTCGTGCCATTATTAGAGAAAAATACCGTAGGAGCTCCGTATTTCATAATGACACGTTCCCTGATCTCCTTTAGGACCGTCCTCGCATTAGCATTGAGGATGGTGATATCCTCGAACCATTGTGTGAATAAATCCTGGAAAACCAGGATATACTCATAACCTCTCACAGATTTTCGCGAAAGACCCATGATATCATCTGAAACCACTAACCATGCTCTAGTGACGGTCCTTCGCCCCATAAGCCCTGCGAGCGCACGCTGATCAACTTTGCATTATTAGCAAACCGTGCATTGTCGAACGTATGCCTCTATGTCTTTATACATTCCCGAAAGTATAAATTGACGACTCGGGTGTATGTCTTTTCTCTTCCGAGATGACCCAAAGATGGCTCGTCATGACCTTCTATAACTTCTTTTCTGTTTTCCATAGGCACGCCGAGCTTCCAAGCATTATCATCGCCATTGTCCCTTCTACGGCTTCATCAGGTCTGTAGAAATACAGATGACCCCCTACACTCTTGCAACAAGAATTGCCAGTGGAATCCTCTTCAACTTATTGGACATAGCGAAAATACCATTTATCCTGGGTTTCCTCTACCTAGAATATCGTATTAATTACATACGCTTTATCCTCGTACATTCGAGACAGTGCATCAGACACATTATTGAGCGCGGCTTTCTTGTGCTCGACTGTATATATGTCTCCCAGCAATTCTAGAACCCATGGAGTCAGTCTGCATGTGTGACTATGTAAGCTACATAACCAACGAAGGCTGCTATGGCCAGTTGTCATCTTAAACTCATAGTCCTCTATATATAGTCTAAATTTATTGATAGCCCATACCACAGCGAAACCTTCTCTCTCGGTCACGCTGTAGTTTCTATCTGCCTGTGACAGAGTCCAACTAGCAAACTCGAGTACTCGCTCTTCTCCATCTATAATCTGGAGGTATTGCTCTTAACCTTGAATCGCACAGCAAACTGCACATCAAAGCGTGGGCGCTGCAGCAAAGGCACAGCGGCGATAAGCGCTTTAACTTGATCAAAAGCTGTTTGTTGCTCATTGAGCCACTCGTACTTCCTAGCTTTCTTAGTCCGCTGTATGAGGAGCTCAGCGATCGTGCCAAAATCTCTTAAAAATTTTCTATATCACGATGCCACGCTCTGTCACCAACAACACACCAAGATATTTAGCCTCTTCATGGCAAAAGACACTCTTTTCTCGATTAATGGTGAGATCGGCCTTGCCTATTCTACTGTTCTTGAGTGCTTTTAGACCTTTCGAGAGTTTCAATTTGGATGTTTCGATATCTATTTTTATAATATATTATGATTGATGTGTTAGCAGCTCTTGAATTTCAACTAATAGTTAAGATACAGTGTCATTTATGTGTAGAAAACCACGAAAAATTCATAAAAAAACTCATAAAACAACGATATATATCTTTTTCAATAATCTATCAAAAAGTACTAACTGGACCATATGGATTTTGTTGTACATAACTTCATCTAAATTCTCTGAAAGGTTCTTATCATTATCTTCAAAAAGAAAAAAGTTTTAGCTATATTAATATCGTTAAATTCGTGCTTTTTGAGTTTTCAGCAAAATTTAAAGCGTCGCCCTGAGCTTAGTTTTGCGATTTTCGAGACCTTTAAAAAATAAATTAAAGTTCTTTTCGTGATAAATCAATCTGCGCGAAGTTTGAGTCGATATCTAAAAAATTCTCAAAGTTAGAGCAGTTTTAATTTCATTGAAATCGGCTATATGAGTAAAGGAAATCTTTTTTTACGTTTGTGAGTGTGGGAAGCGCGATAACACAGTTACGAAATTTTAAATTATGCGGTTAAAAAGTAGAAGCCAAGACAAAAAAAATAAGACCTTGCGAAGGCCATTGTCTTAAATCCGCTCAATTTGACAGAATTTTTGCAAAAGGCAAAAAATCAAGCAAAAAGGCAAAAATCGACCAAATTTTTAAAATTCAAAGTTCGATTTCTCGAGTTCCATTTCGAATTAGGAGCCCAAATTTTGACTACTTTTCTAATTTTAGTTATATTTTAACACACTAGAAATTCAGCTCAATCGGGGAACTTCGTACGCCACACTTTTTAAAAAATCAATAAAATGACCCATATATATGTACACATATCCTGTTTCGAAAAATACATATTGTTAAATAAATGAACTCTTTAAACTCTATACTATGGAAATTGTACCCAAAAACATACACAATTTAAAAAATATAACTATATTAACTATATATACATATATTGTAACTCGCTAGCCTGTTCACGGTTCCTCCTCCTTACGCGCCATCAGATACAGCGTGCAAACGAATTAACGAATGGATACAAAATTCAGTCTGGAATTCGTCACAACTAATATAATAATATTTTAAGAAATAATTTAAAAAATAATACTGTACATTATATATAAAAAAGATTTATTTTTTCTATAAACATTTTATTAATAATGAAAAAAAATATTAACCAAAATCTAATCATTTGTAAACAAAAACTGAACGATTCTTTTAAGAAATAAACATTTTCATTAATAAAAAAATCAACAATTTTTACTTGTACGCGAAAACCGCGACTATAATAGTTAGTTTTGTCTTCTAAGATTGAAGACGATTAGAATAAAAACTTGTTTGTATACTATCTCCATACATATGCGTCGATACTGTGAAGAAATTGACAACACATTACTTGTATCAATTAATGTTGTTCGCCATTATTCGGAATCCGGTAACTGTTAGTCGATAAATGTGCCGGTTGAAGTAGTGATTTTTTTTACTTGAATTTCTTATCAGCAACCAAATTTCAAGCGCTTACAATTCTTTTTCTATTCGAGGCATGCATTCCATTATGGTGTTATTTTATAGATTACGATGTGTAGAATATGCTATTTCATTATAGACTTGCTTCAGCGATCGTAAAAAGAGTTGTAGCGGAAAAGATAAAATAAAGATGAATTTCTAAAATTGTACCATCTCGAAATCGAAGGGATGAAGTTTTCACACCGTAAAGTAAAAAAAATCTTCTGAATATTAAAAAAAAAGTGTTGGCAATACTTTTTGATAAAAAACTGTTGCTTCTGTGTGTTTTATTCAAAAAGAAATAAGATACACTTGGTTTTTATTCAGCGCCATTCACTTACTGTAGCCAGAAGCGACCGGAGTGATCATGCAAGGAAGCAGTAAAAATATTTTGGAAAGTTATCTGATATCTTTGGCGGTACTTTTTTACCGTTATCTTTTCAAAATTTGAAGAAATTATAAAAGAACTATCTTTTCAGATCAAATTTAAACCAGCGCCATGGCTTTAGAGCTTTTTCTGTACCAATAAAAGAGTAAAGCTTATTTGGGATTGATCTCCATAAAATATATAATAAAGTGAAAAATTCGTTTTTGCAGTACTTACCTGCGAAAATTCAAATTTGTGCAGAAAAATAAAAGCTAAAAGTTCCCTTTACGATAGTTTCTGATTGAGCGCCAAAGCTTTTCTAAAGGTTCATAGATATCGTCACTCTTTGCGAAATTTCGCCAAATCTAGCCAAAAAAGCCTGGCGCTGAATCATAAACGATTTTATTTAGTAATATATGTCTATATTCTTCGATACCCATTTAAATTTTCTTTAAAATTTCACTGCAAACGTTACCATTCTTGTAAAAAACTATAAGGGGTGAAAAATTAATTCTGGAACACCCCGTGGATCTTTTCATTGATAACCAGTCTTAGCAGAACTTTTTATTGCTGCTGTTGACTGTCTGCTGACAAAAGAAGGAATGCTACTTGGTAAACATACAATCACCGCGGATTTAGGTAGATAGATGGATTCATCCAATACGAGAATTAAAAGTATTGCATCAATCAGCAACAGTAAATTGTGCTTATGTGAAAGGCAAAGAAAAGCAGAAGTGATTAGAAAATAAATTATTGTCCAGTAGCATAAAAATCTTAAATTAAGATCATATGAAAATAAATTTCAAGGTAAAAGAAAACGATGTAAAAATTTGTATGTATGCATGATAAATCATATCATGTTTGCGCATTAAAAAATTTAATAAAAAATGAATAAAATATATTCAAATGAAAAAGGATGAGAAGCAAAAATCAAAAAATTCAGATTTAATTTAAAATCATAAGTATTCTATTCTATATTCTATATACTTGGCAGTTTGCGAGTCAAGATGATAGAAAAGGAAAGTGGCAGAAAGCAGCAAGAGATCGTGACCGTTGTTCTAGTGGGATAGCAAATTTTAATAGAATCATGAGCCCCATTCTCTGGAAACATCTAGAGCATTATGATTAAAATTGGTACTGTTGAAGAAGAATACGAGGAAGATAAAATAACAATTACGCAAAGTCAATAAGTGGATCCGACTCTATATATAGATATACAAATATGTATAAATTTCTTCTCGATTCAAATATATGTCAAGATATTTACAACTAGAAACTAATAATACAATAGGTAACATAGAGAATACTATATAGATATATAATTTATAATTTATTTAATAACTTTATACGTATATTTTCTACTTATTTCCAATTGGCAAATGTGTATATTAATTTCATATTATACTCTGTCTAGGTATGTCGGGTCACCGATAATAATACCTAAGTGCGAAATTGGGTTGTAGTCGACGTGAAGGTGTTTAGGGTCTCCGAAGATGGAGTCTAAATTGTGCGCTCCGTCGCTATTCGTGTCTAGATGCAGAATCTGACCATATTCCATATCTAGGTGTATAAGATCGACGACGACATAGTCTAACTTGTGCGCTCCGTAGCTTCTCCTGTCTAGGTGTCGAAATCGATCGTAAATGATATCTAGGTGTAGAATCTGACCATATTCCATGTCTGGGCGTATAAGGTCGACGATGACGGAATCTAAATAGTGCACTCAGTAGCTTTTCATGTCTAGGTGTGAAAATCGGTCGTACTCGATGTGTAAGTGTTTAGGGTCATCTATGATGGAGTCCAACTAGTGCGCTCCGTTTCTTTCCGGCTTAGGTGTGGGATTCGGTCGTACTCAATGCCTAGGTGAATCGGATCGCCGATGATGGAGTCTAACTGGTGCGCTCCGTAGCTTTTCGTGTCTAGATGTAGAATCTGACTATATATATATTGCCTAAGTGTATAAGGTTTTCGACGATTAAGTCTAACCAGTGCGTTCTGTAGTTTTTCGTGTCTTGGTGTGGAAATCGGTTGTACTTGATGTCTAGGTATACAAGGTCACCGATTTTGAGGTTTAAATAGTGCGCTCCGTAGATTTTGTGTCTAGGGGTAGAATTCGGTAGTTCTCGATGTGCAGGTGTACAGAAAACCCGATAATGATCTACTCGTATACATGTACCATTCTATATATATATATATATATATATAT
>UELU01078004.1:0-11367 GCA_900490025.1 Megastigmus dorsalis
GCACAGTAGGGCAATAGAACGAAAGTCCGACGTTGATGACGGTGCTGCAATTTTTTTAAGGCAACCAACTGCGCCCTCTTCCAAGCACTCGGAAAGACTCCCTGAGCAAAGGAGAAGTTGAATAAACGAACTATATAATTCCCTAACATTGGCAGAGACTTAACTACTACACTTGGCGGTATGTCGTCCACACCCCTCGCCTGTGATGAAAAATGGGAAATGGCGAGAACTACATCAGAAAAATTAATTGGCTTGAAGGAAAATCCATCTTCAGAAGCAGAAAGAATAATGTCCATCACATCCTCTATATCTTCATTGGGTGCGATCGATACACCTGCAAAGTGCGAGTTAAGCTCGTCCGGGGTAAAACCATGTAACTCCCCCTTGCTCTTTGGCAAGAGGCCGAGATTATGCATCTCCTTCCAGATATCCTTATTATGATCAAGAGCATCAGATAATTGATTACTTAAATAGGAGGTGCGCTTTTGATCCATACGCATCTCGACCTCATTGCGAAGATGAAGAAACTCATCCAGCAAGACAGCACTCCCGGTCCTTTTATATCGTCGTTGCGTAGCGTTTCGTTTGTTTATGAGGCGCTGAAGCTCGGTCCCAATCCATGGTGCTTTTTTCTTACGCGGAATAACAGTTTTTAAAGGCGCTAACTCATTAATAGCTTCCATGAGATTCGATCCGAGACTATCAAGCGCCCCATCTAAGTCAAAGTTTGAGTCTGATGGGTCAAATGACGACCAGTCGCAGCGACACAGCAATTCATTAAGCTCCTCATAATCAATCTTATGATAGTTTCTAAAACTAAAAACATCGTTTGGAGGAGAAACAATACAAAGGTCAATAGTGACATCAATAATGCTGTGCCTACTACGAAAGGGTACCACGTTGTTCCCAAAGTCATGTACCGTATCGTTATCGTCAACAAGTATTATGTCAATCCACGTATGAGATGTGTCGGTATGATGCGTGCAACCCTTCCTGTACTTTTACTTCTTCCGTCTACTTCTTACCGCATTGTCCGGTCGTCAGCTTCGTGCAACATCTTTCGTGTTTTTCTTCCTTCCTCGTCTTTCCTAACCTTTTTGACATGCGCGCAGCATAATTACTGACAGTGCACCATCCGTCTTCTGAAGTCAGCATCGTCGTCATAATGGACTCTGGAGTCACTCTGATCTGGAGATAACTCTCGAGTTCATCTCCCTCCTGTTGGTATCGCAAGCAGTCATAGAAGACGTGTCCTGCATCTTCGTTTGCATCTAAACATACTGGGCAGCTTGGAGTGTCTTCTAGCTTAAACCGGTTCCGGTAAGCTCGAAAGCATCCATGTCCGGTGAGAAATTGTGTGAGGTAGTAATTAACTTCCCCGTGTCTCCTATCAATCCAGTCCTCTAGTTTTGGTATGAGACGATGTGCCCATCGCCCCTTTTCGCTGGCATCCCATCTTGCTTGCCATACAGTCATCATCTTCTTTCTTGAGGTTTCCCAGATTTCCCTATGGGTGTTGTCGTTTGCACATTTCCATGCTTCGTACACGTCCTTTCTCTCCATGGCTATGACGTCAATGGGCGGTGTAACTGCTATGATGCAAAACGCCTCGTCCGATACCGTACGATAAGCCGACGCTACCCGTACTTAACGCCATTCGCCTATACACGCTAGACAACGCTCGTGCATAGGTTTTGATCAGCATGGCATCAGCCCATACTGGGGCCCCGTACAGCATAATCGATCTGGTTACACTAGCTAAGAGTAATCTTCGATTTTGACTTGCCCCTCCTACATTTGGCATCAATCGTAATAGAGCGGCGCCCACTTTCGCTGCCTTATCGCTCACAATTTCAAGGTGTTGCTTGAATGTTAGCCTTGTATCAATGGTGATGCCTAAGTACTTGATGGTCGGTTGAGATACAATCTCATGTCCATCCACCGTCAGTGTTACCGTCTCTAGCTACTTTCTACTCGAAATCAGGATAACTTCTGTCTTGTGGCTGGCTAATTCCAGTCCTGTTTCTGCTAGCCAATCGTGTATTATACAAATTGCCTCATCTGATGATGTTTTAACATCTTCTATGTATTTCGCTACCACCACTATCGCTATGTCGTCTGCAAATCCTATTACAGTTGCCCCTTCAGGTAGTCGTAGTCCAAGTACTCCATCGTACATGATGTTCCAAGTCGGTGGACCAAGTACTGAGCCTTAGTGAACGCCTCCTGTGACTTCGTAAGTCTTGGTGCCATTCGCAGTGTCATATAGTAAGATTCTGTCCTTCAAATAGTCGGACATCATCCTCCTTATGTAGAGAGGCACATTTCGCTTACGGAGCGCCTCATGTATTGTACTCCATTTAGCTGAGTTAAATGCATTTTTAAGATCCAGTGTAACAATAGCGCAGTGCTTCTTTGTTCCTCCTTTCCATCTGTCTCCTTTTATCGCTGCTCGCGCAGTGTCAATTACCAGACCAACTGCGTCCAGGGTAGAACGCTCCTTGCGAAAACCGTACTGGTGTTGCGCCAGTCCTCCTGCGCCTTCAATAGCCTGGTCCATTTTAACACAGAGTATGCGTTCTAGAATCTTCCCCTGTGTTTCCAGCATGCAGAATGGTCTGTACGAGGCTGGGTCATCAGGCGGCTTCTTACCTTTTAGCAGTAGCACCAAGCGCTGTGTCTTCCAAATAGTGGGGAATTTTCCTTCTTCGAGACATGAGTTGTACAAGTCTACAAACCTCTGGGTGTGCACAGATAGCATGTTTCAATGCCATATTGGGAATGCCATCAGGGCCCGGAGCCTTCTTGTTTCCCACCCTTTAGCATGCAGCTAGCAGTTCCTCCTTTGTGATTTGAGAACGGGCGTCCCCCGCTTCGATAACACACGGTTCCTAAAGCTGTATGGGGAACAGAGTAGTTACAATCCGGTATAATAACTCTGGACACTTGGGAGGTGGTACATAGCTTCCCTTTATTTTCTTCATCACCACCTTGTACGGCCGACCCCAGGGATCCAATTCTACCTCGTCCTGTAATTCTTTAACACACCGTCGTTTGCTGTCCCGGATTTTCTTCTTGAGTTTCCGTTTAGCGTCCTCCATTTCCTGATTTCGGGCTTCGACTATTTCCTGACCTCGACTAGTCTTGTAGTATTTCTTCCCTGCCCGTTGCTCCTACCTCCTAGTTCGGTGGCACTCGCTGCGGGCACTCTCGACGTCCATGTCCCACCAGTATACTGGTGGTCGCCTATCGCTGGTCACTCTTCTTGGCATAGAACGCTGGATCCTTCTCTTGTTTTTCCTACCTCCATTATTATGGTCTGGTGGTCACTATTTGCGTAGTGTTCACTCACTGTCCACGCGTCAACTGCGCCAATAAGGCAGTTGCTAATATAGGTCAGATCTACCACAGACCCTATGTCTCCTCTTCTAAAAGTGTAAGTAGATCCCTGGTTAACTAAAACCAAATCTAAGAGCCCGAATGCTTCCAATAGCATTTGACCTCGCTGAAAAGCAGTATCACCACATGCCCAGATAGCTGCTTTACCGGTGCTGTCTATATCCCACGATGGTTCGTCTAGATCTTTGTCCTGTTCGCACACAATTGCTAAATCCACCTCCGTTTCGCGGACGTACTGGTTCAGTGGGTCCTGTGCAATCGCGCAATGGTTTAGATTTAACTGCACTATTTTCATTTTTTCCGTCTAACTAGTACTGCTACTGCCGCTTGGTAGACTGGGCATGTATAACTACCGATAGCATGGTCCATTTTTCTACAGCGCCTTTGTCCTGGTAGAGTACGCAGCTCGGTTTATTTTTACAGTCTCTTACTTTATGCCCTTCGGTTCCACACTTGTTACAGAGGTTACTTCGATCCTGTGTTATTGTGCAGTTTTTGCCGATATGTCCAAATCCTAGACATTTATAACAGCGAAGTGGAAGTACGTTCCGTTTCATCTCACGGATTCTGCATACTACCCAGCCTATCCTGCTTTTCTGCTTTACTATCATCTGCTGAGCCATTTTTATTGGCATTTGAATAACAGCCGTCTGTGTATCACTGTATGCCTTCCGCAATGACTTTATTGTCATCCCCTCAGCTGGGGATAGGTCGCTATCTTGGAATTCATTGCGTATCGCCTCAATAATGTCCTCCTTTCTAGTTAGCACATCAAGGTCCTTTATTTCAAAGACTCCTACGTCTTGTAGGGTCTTTACTTTAGTACCTTCTTCTAGCACTCCTTGTACCAATTATTGCAGTTCCGTTGCCTTCCCTTCTGCTGTGCGTTGAAGTTCCAGTAGCAGGTCTCCAGTCGTCGTCTTGCGTACCCTATTTACGATTTCGCCAACTACCTTCAGTTTCGAATCCGCCTTCATCTTCCTCAAGATATCGGCATATGACTCACCGTCGGGAGCCTTTATAATAAGGACATCAGGCCGGGATGGTCTTGTCCGTGGCGGTCTTTGGTTTCTGGTACCTTTTTGACTTAAGGTACCATTGTTCTCTTTGTCTTCCTCTTTATTCTTCTTCTTCCTCTTTCGTGTTTCAACCAACTCCCAAGGTGTCTCCCTGGCTAGGGTGGGCAGTGGGGACTGCGACCTTTTCGTCTTCTTCCTGATTATCGTGTCCTGCAGCTGTGATATTCTTCTACGCTTGTTAGGAGTCTGTTCTATCTATCTCTGGACCAAGGAGGGAGAGGTTTGGTTCTCTCGATCCTTGCTACTTCTATCCTTCGATTGAGTATCTGCTTTGGTCTTCGTAAAGTCCTTTAGTGCTCTGCTAGTAGCTTTTGCCATTGACTTCATCTCTGTGCATATGTTTTTCTTATCCAAGATAAACGCCACCAGAGCTTCGACTTTCTCTTTGATGAACTTTAACGACCTCGTCTCTTTATCCTGCTACTTTCCTTCGTCTTCCATTTCCACTCTATTCACTTCAAACACTACTTCCGTCTTTCCGTCTTCGCTAGTCTTTTGAGCCGCAGTAAGGAACAAAAGTTTATCATTTCTATAGTGTATGTGGCTCCTCCCAAAATCCGTGAAGCCTGCACCGACCACCGGGGCTGTCACCCGATCGGAATCGGTGGTGGGATAAACCCACTTGGAGTATTTCGTATCTCTCATTCACTACGTTCATGATTGGTTTGTGATCGGGGTGCCTTCCCCTAGCTAGTTTTGGTTCGCCCCGGGTATTTTATTTCCCCGGTGCCCTTCATATCTGACGAGCTTTCCCCTATTCGCCACCTGGGAAGGCGCCTGATGCGAGACTAGCAAACTCGACACAGGAGGTAGGTAGATAGGTAGATAGATAAATAGATGGATGGATGGATGGATGGATGGGTGGATGGATGGATGGATGGATGGATGGATGGATAGATAGATAGATAAATAGATATAAGTTTATTCGTAAATACTTGACAAAATTTACATGTTAATACATATTGATTTTTCTTTGGATTATACATTTCATTATTTTTGGTTTTTCGCAGTTACACATTTTCAGTCTTTCTATGATATCACAGCTGAGTCAGTCTTACATTGTTTCAGTCGTCGAAAAATTACAACTTAAAAGTAATATCACAGAGCCTCTCAATTAAAATACAAATAAACAAATTTAATATAAAGAAGCGATCGATATCTATCAGTCTTGGTTAAAATAAAAATAATATAAGAAACTTTACTACTCATTCACACATGCACTCATCCTACCACACACTCACTCACGCCTATAAATACACTCACACTTTCTAAAAATAAGTCTATGGGACAGAACATAATAAATTAACATACAGAAAATTTACAATTCTGACCCAAGCGTGTAGTATAAGAAACTAAAGACAAACGCATAACGAATCGCAGATGCGGCCCGCATCGCCTAAGAATCAACATCGAGCAGATGTTGAAAGATCTCCGTCTTATGTGCACCCATTAACGTCAAATGTGCACGTTTGCTCATGCCCACTTTCAACACTGTATAGAAGAATCAAATCGGTCAGAAAAATATATCTAAATAATGCAGTGTCCTGTTTCGCATTAGTTGTTTGAACAAGAATAAAAGGTTGTTATTTTTTTATTCGAAAATGATTGGCTTGACGAAAAAGTTTCATAGTACAAAAAGTGCTTAGAATCACGAAGAATACGTGTAAATTTTTCCAATATGTTTTGGGTCACTTTTGATTTTTTGGTTTTGGCCATTTTTCGGAAAAATTAAAACATTTCCCAAAACGTCCTGGAAAAATTCCTTTTTGTTCAGTGAAATTTTTTCACAAAGCGATTCCTTTTCAAGTAAAAAATTAATCATTAATTCATTATTTTTTCTGACATTCGGCCGCCATTTTGGATTTGCCAAGTTGTTTTTTTATTTTTTTAGGGATATGGTTCTGAAGAAAAAATAGTTTGTGCACGATTTCTGGAGGTTTTAGACCTCTAGCTCAACGGATTCCCTGTGCAAATTTAAAAAATGAGGCTCAAAAACGCTTTTTTTCGGAATTTTCATACCGGATTCTGAAAGTTCATTAAAAAATCTATCAGAAAACATGGTTTGCATGATCATTTATGACCGATTTGATTCTTCTATACAGCGTTGAAAGTGGGCATGAGCAAACGTGCAGATTTGACGTTAATGAGTTAAATCTGCGCAAAGATGGTAAGTTGAGCAGAGAGTTCGGGAGAGAGTTCCAAAGACGCGCACATTAAACTTGGAAGGATCTCATTCCTGTCTCCGTGTACACCCTTGATATTGAAAGTTCCTGTGCAGCACCCCTGCTAGTGCTCCTGGGCTGATGCCTGCTAAAAAAAAGCTGCTAAATACTGAGGTTCA
Organism: Megastigmus dorsalis; assembly: GCA_900490025.1. NCBI lineage: Eukaryota > Metazoa > Arthropoda > Insecta > Hymenoptera > Megastigmidae > Megastigmus > Megastigmus dorsalis. The sequence goes on from UELU01078004.1 coordinate 6,820, forward strand.
TGTAATCAAAGGATTTTATACATAATAATTGCAGCAAAATAATTCCTTCAAGTATCAACATGCAACCGGCCCAGTTGCTTTCTATAGGGGGTGATCTCATCCCTCCTAACACCATAGACTTATCTCACACATGTATTACTCAGTCTCTGTAACCGTATTCTTTGCTCGTCGGACGCATCAAGCAACACTACAGCGCAATAGTCTAGATGTGGTACGACTAAGGCTTCAACTAATCTTCTGCGTAAAGTGTCGGTGGTACATGCCCTTATAAACCGCAGGCTGTAAAGGGCTTTATTTACTTTTTTAGTTAACCCATTAACGCCGAAGAACACAGATTTTGACATAGATCTTTGAGCTACAAACTTTATAAGAAAAACCGAGTAAATATTTATCAGAATAGCATATCTAACTATTTTTGGGCATTCTCTTTCGATTTCCGGAGTCAAATTTGCATTTCGGAAGCCCTGAAAAAAATATGGCGGATTCAAAGAAAGAATGCGAAAAAACGGAAATTTTTTTTAAAGATTTTTTCTCGAGATGAATGGTTATTGGGATTGAATTCCAAATGCGATCAATTGTGATCATGGTAGTTAAAGTTGACAAGAAATTTTTTTTTATCATACCTCAAATCACCATAACCTCTAAAAAATGGCCAAAATGACAAAATTTTGTGCAATCCGAAGTTTTCGGGTATATCTTATAACAAATCGAATACTCATGCGGTTTTCCCCATAAAAATATTGTTTGACGTTACATTCAATATTAACGTATATAACTGGTGTATTTTTACAAGTCTGGTTCAAAATGGCGGCCAATACGGAGGTCAATATGGACAAATTATGACTTTTTTCGCAATTTTCGTTTTGAAAGGTGCTGAATATGTTCGTCACCGTTGATTCTGAAGATGGTGACAGCTTTGAAAAATTCAAGATGGCGAATCCAATATAGCGGATATAAAGAAAAATCTTCGCGATTTTCAAATGCAAAAATTTTTTTTTTCTTTTTAAAATTTTTGGAAATATTTTTGGTATTTTTACGCTCGGTATTTTTGCTTTTGAAAACATGATTTGTGAAAACTCAGGTTCAAGTAGGAGTTCGTCAGGCATTTAGGTACTGTAGGGGTACAATATTGGCCATGTGTTTGAATGTACATGGGTGCAGAACCTATTTTTTGAATAGATAGAATTTTATTGCTATCTGTATGAAATTTGTAATAAAAGTACCTTTGATAACTTTTCTGCATTTTCCATGATGAGCATGATGCCGATCCAGTAATATTTTTTTCAAGTAATTGACAACAGTATTGCCATTGCTTGTTCATTGGACTCTAGATCAGTTCCCACTCTTTATATTTTGTAACGTGTTTTTCTTACCAAATCATTACTGGAATTACAAGAATTATTGTCTACTCTTTTATTATAACTTCCTTGTCAATCGAACTAATCCTTTTCGGAAGAGATGTCACGAAAGCGATCCAGATCTTCTAATTCATCTTACGGAGAACATGAAGCATATTCATTAGAAAGTGATTCTGATGAAAATTTCATGATACCAAATCCTGATGATTCCGATTCTGATGGTTCAAATTCTGATGAAGATTCCGATCAAAATGTGAATATTTCTACCGTTTCTTATAAAAAGGCTTCAAAAAGTTACTCCGAAAATTAAGACAAACTTGAGAATCAGTATTTATTTGGAATGAGGGTGAGAAAATGAATGAAAATATGGTTGAAAACAAAGTTTTGTTGAAGAAATCTGAGAAAAAGACTATACAAGAGAGCGAGCCTGTAAAATTATTCGAAACATTTTTTTCTGCCGAAATGAAACAATACAGCATTGATGCATGTCGTGAAAATAATTATAATTTAGGGTTGCAGGACCTGGATACTTTTTTGGGTATTGTTATCCTGAGTTCGTTCAATAGAAGGAAGTTCCAACGAGATTATTGGTCAACAGATCCATTTTTATCGTGTGAAGAAATGTCTTCTGCAATGTCTAGAGATAAGTTCGAAGAAATTAAGTCAAACTTGAATTATTTAAGATGTAAAGATCAGGACCCTAATGATAAGGGATGGCGGGTTCGCGCATTGCTAAAATTATTTCAAGGTAACATTCTGAAATATGGTTTCTGGAGAACTGCTCTTTCAGTAGATGAAATGATTGCGAAATTATATGCAAAAACAACTTTGAAACAGTTTATTCGAGGAAAACCAATACGATTTGGTTTGAAATTTTGGGGTTTATATACTTCTGACGGCTACTTACTGAATTTAGATTTATATTGTGGGAAAAATTAAAAAATTGGAGATATATTAGGTAAATGCTCTTTGGGTTTCCGCGTAGTATTGAATTTTTCAAATTTTTTTCAAATCGGTTTCTTTTAAAAAAATCCCTGAATTTCACCTTTACTTTGACAACTATTTTTCGAATATAGATTTAGTTCTGTATTTGCAGAAGCTAGGCTTGAAATGTAAAGGTACTGTTAGAGAAAAACGTATCAAAGAAAAGAATAAACTTGATAAGAAAGCTTCAAGAGGTACTTACGTTGTAAAGTATGATAAAAACAGTGCCATAAATTACATTACCATAATGGATTCAAAGTCAGTTTCAATAGTTTCATCTGCAGCAGTGTAACTCCATTATTACCTTCAAAAAGATATAGTTCAGAGGCACATTCTAAACTCGAAGTGCCTTTCCCACAAGTTTTTCATCTCTATAACAAATTCATGGGAGGCATCGATCTTCACGGCGGGCATTGTAATAATGTACTCCCAAGCATTCGTTCGAAAAAATGGACTTGGGTCGTTCTTATGAGACTCATATAGGCATCTATAACGAATTCGTTCGTGATATACAATGTCGCGATGGGTGAAAAAACAAAAGATGGGATAAAAGAATTTACAGTTTCTATTGCTAAATATTACATCCAAAGAGGTCAGTCAAGACGACCAATACCACATGAAACATCTCATGTATTCTTTATATCCGCCACATTTGGATTCGCCAACTTAAATTTTTCAAAGCTGTCACCATCTTCAGAATCAACGGAGACGAACATATTCAGCACCCTTTGAAACGAAAATTGCGATAAAAGTCATAATTTGTCCATATTGGCCTCCGTATTGGCCGCCATTTTGAACCAGACATGTAAAAATAGACCAGGTGTATACGTTAATATTGAATGTCACGTCAAATAATATTTTTATAGGGAAAATCGCATGAGTATTCGATTTGTTATAAGATATACACGAAAACTCCGGATTGCACAAAATTTTGTCATTTCGGCCATTTTTGATGATGATGATAAAAAAAATTTCTTGTCAACTTTAACTATCATGATCAAGATTGATCGCATTTAAAATTCAATTCCAATAACCTTTCATCTCGAAAAAAAATCTTAAAAAACAAATTTCCGTTTTTTCGCATTTTTTTTCTTTAAATCCGCCATATTTTTTTCAGGGCATCCGAAATGCAAATTTGATCCCGGAAATCGAAATAGCATGCCCAAAAATAGTTGGATATGCTATTCTGATAAATATTTACTCGGTTTTTCTTATAAAGTTTGGAGCTCAAAGATCTATGTCAAAATCTGCGTTCTTCGGCGTGAATGGGTTAAACAATCGACCTGCGGTTTTCATGTTAATTTATAACATAACACTGAGAGGAGGAGGAGGAGGATGCTTATGTTTTCGGTAAGTATTATGTATAATACTCGAAAATGTTACTAAAGAAATATTGTGATACGCCTATTGAATATTGTGCCTGTTTGACGAGGTTCCGGTTCATTTAACCCCATTTTCAATGAGTGGGAGCGAGACACTCTTATGCATGTAGCCTATGGGCTTTTTGAGGAGAGTCTTCAAAGTGGCACGGGGCCGATTTCAATTTATCTACAAATAAACCAAAACCACTAACTACCTACACAATAATATAATGCCGGCGACGCCCGTTTTTATGTAGACAGTTTTTATTAGTTACAGTGGTTATTTTGTTTCTGAACACCATTACTAAAGAAATAATGACCTATGGGGTAAGATGACAAACTCCTCAAAAGAGCCATACGATGTAAATATATATGAAGCGTTTCACGTTAACTCTCCAAGCACGGCGCGCGAGCGCCAAAACACGCTGTGTTCAACTCGTGTTTAAACTACCTAAATGAACTCAACAAAAATATGTAAAACATAGATTTTGTGTATTTTTTTCTCAGCTTTCCAATGGTGTAAATATTTTTTCCGAAACTTTTTATTTTCACCCTTAAAAAATATAAAATATGTTAAAAAGAAAATAAAGTAATACTACAGCTTTAAAGGAAGAAAAATTAATGAAAAAAGTATTCGTGCGGGATAGCGCACCACGGTAAGGCGGGCCGGGCGCGTCGGAGCGGCGGTACGTCTTCTTTTTCGTGTTGTGTATCTTATAGTAAATATTATTTGCACTCTGTGCAAAACATTGATTTCTATGTAAAATTTCCTCAGCTTTCGATTAAAAGTATTAAAAAAAATATTAAAAATACACTTTTGAGATATAACATATTTTATATTTTTT
>UELU01078006.1:0-10547 GCA_900490025.1 Megastigmus dorsalis
GGTACTTTAGTGTTGATAGAACATAAAAATAGAGTTTAATTGATAAATTTTCTATATATAGGCTTCTGTGACTGAAAGGGTTAAAATGAGTAGAAAGTTGAATAATATAGGTTGATACGCCCGTGCAGTGTAACTAAGTCGACGCGCCACTCGGCGCCGCGCGAGGTTGCTCGCGTGGTCTTTAACATACTCTATCTCGAAAAAAACAAAAAAGTCCCTTTTTTTTATTTATTATTTAAATGTAAAAAAACCTCATCTTTCGATTTTATTTCGAACACACTTAAGAAAAGATAAAATTGGTCCATCTTTGAGAAAAATGAAGAAAAAGTTTTCTTTTTGAATTTTCACCGTGAAAATGGGAAAATTCCGGAAAATGAAATGTACCATTGGAAAGCTCGTCTCAAAATCTACAAAAACCATGCCTGATAAAATTTTTTCACATACATTTACCTTCTTTTTACGCGACTGTAAAAGTACCTTATTTCGCGCTTATTTTGGGTCGCTGGACATTTCACGTCTAATGCCTCATATACAAGAACAAAAAATATAAATCATAACCTTACTCCTCCTTATTTGTATTAATTAAATTGAATTAATTAAAGAAAATAATTGTACATTGTACACATACGAGAACAAAAAATATAAAACATAACTAATCATGCTTATTTTCCCGAAATGATCTGGCCGAGTCGAAAATTGACAATTCTGGCATTATCGAACGACATATGCTGCAAACGCATACTTTTTTTTAATAGAAAGCTTATTAAAAAACCTTCAGTTTGATATACATACAAGCTAGGATTATTTATTCCATAGATAAAATAAGTAAGGTACAAAATCCGAGTAGGTTAGAAAACCCCAATTTTGATCTATATATTAACAGTCGTCGATGCCGCCGCGGGCCGCATACTTGCCTGTGGCGCACTGACGCGCGCCTTGATAAGATAGAGTTTACTCAATAATTTATAAATCTAAACAACGATTTGATTAATGGTATAGAGTATGCAATTATTTTTATACCATATTTCATAATTTATTTTATTATTCTATAAAATAAGCTATTATTTTTTTACTGATATTGCAATATATTTTTATTACAGTATCAAACTGGATGGCGATTTAAAAAGCGGCCAGGAATTGATCATTTTTTGGAATCTATTGCTCCACCGCAATTTGAAACAGTTGTATATACTGCTGAACAAGGCTTGGTATGTTATATTAAACTTGAATTTAGTATTTATTTTGTGAATTTCTATTTTTCTCATATCTACATTTTTAAATGCCAAAACTGTATATTTATTCTTAAATGTAACTTATCTATATTTTAATGATGAGTTATAACAAATTATTTTAACTTCTGTCAAGAGTTACGACATCCTAGCTTATTATTAGTACATTGCGTAGCTAGTGGGGGAAGGAGATTATCTCAACAAAATTTGTAATCCTAGTGAAGCGAGGGTAATAATTACACGACTCAAGATAACCTGTTTTTCATACAACGTGCGCAAAGGTCAATTTTGCACACGCATATGTGCACAAAATCGTACTTTGTGCATGAGTGTGCAAAGACGAATCTCGCGCTCGTGCGGGAATCACCCCCTTTGTGCAGTTGTAATGTAATGTACCATTCTTACAACGTGCGTAAAGGTCGATTTTGCGTACGAAATACGGGAAAAAAATTTACGAACGATGTCTTTTGTACCTGGATTATTGGTATAAAAAGATGCCCACAAATATAAGTAATTGTGCCCCTCATAGAGAATTTTAGTAGACTGTAGTAGTATAATTGTATAGATTACAAAACAGTGTTATAAGAGTTCATTTGAAATGACCTTTAATTTTACTGTATCATCAATATTCAAAATCTGACCTTAATTAATTTAAGGAATTTGACCTTGAAATGACCTTCAAAATGGGGCTCAAGGTAATACCACCGTTGGATTCCTCTCTCAAAGTTACATGAGGGCCTTGGCTATTTTCATTTTATTGAAACTCCACGGGATCACTAATTGTTTCCATACTTTCTACATAAATGTATAATAAGATAAATCTTATCTTATCTTATCGTATTCTTATCTTTTATTATATTAAAATGTTACCTGTCGTTGTTCGTCGTCGTATGGCTTATATATATTTTCATGTCACCCCCCTATTAAGCACCCTGATGATTGTATATAGATTTACTCACATAAAGTTGGTATCTATAATTGTTGCGCCTTATGTATTTTAAGTCCTATATTTTCGGTTTATTGGCTGCCTTATAATTTTAGGATCCTCACATTATACGACGACGAATGTCGACTGGTAAAATTTTAATATAATATTCTTCTATTATATTAAAATGTTACCTGTCGTCGTTCGTCGTCGTATAGCATACGAGAAAATCTCTGGAACTTTTAAATTTTGCAGCTTAAAATTGGAAATCTTTGAAGTTGTGAGACATTCATGAAATTTAGGTTAGCGCTTCCTTACTAAGTCTATAAATGAATAAAACCTCGAAAATTCTTTTTTTATAACACGCTACAAAAGTTACAGAGGAGTAGCGTGTGCAATAGGATACGTGTACCAAAAAAGCATAAAATTTTTTTTTGTTAATTGGCGTGCACAGTCAATAGATCATCATATTTATAAAGTTCTCTACATTTGATTAACTTAATGAAGGAGCTATATATTTTTCACATTGTACCTATTGATTAACAAAGATTTTTGATAATAGCGCGCGCGCGCGGGCGGGATCGATCTCAATGACGAACGACGACAGGTAACATTTTAATTCAATAGAAGAAGATTGTTAGCAACAAGAGATTTAAATATAAAATATTAATAATTAAATTTTAAGTTATGATACTTGTAAGTTAATCAATTTTAAATATATTTTTATCGTTCTTTTACAAAAACATTATTTTATTATGATCTTGATCATAATGAAACAAAACTAAGTAAAATATAATTTATTATAATCATTTAGTGAGTTTAACAGTTTTAGCCTAGAAAATCTTAGTTACCAAGAGATAGAGAGAGGTTCTCCTCTCCAAGCGAACCGTTAGGCCCAATTGCAAGGGCAAAGTATAAGAGTGAAGGAAGACGAACGTCTTTCCTTACCACTCACATCCTTATCTTGGGTGAATCTTTCACCAATGTTGCGTAAGACTAGAGATTAGAATTTGGCTATTCGTAGCTGGACCATTTCTTCGTCTTTCTCTAACACACTGTAAAGGAATAGAAATCAGAACGAAGAAAAGTTTAGAGTACTACTCCACATTCTTAAGAGCTAACAGCTTTCCGTACTTTATTCCAATTATCTCGTCCTATTTATTCTGTAACGTTAGAACCTTCCCCTGGATGCTCAGGCAAACCAGGGTTCTTGCGGAAGGGGAAAACTCGTTAATAAATAACTCTTATTTATGTGAAAATAATAAAAAGAATGGTGTTTATTAAAAAGATGTTGATGCGATACACTTTGTGATGTCTGAAACAAAAGAAATTTACATCGAGTAGTTAGAATCGGCAATTCTCAGTTTGTCTTAGTATCTACGTCTTTTATGTGATCGCAGCGCGGTTTGAAAGCGTGACCAAGCTGTACATGCTTACAGTAGGCTTCTGGAGCCGAATATGTACAAATTCCATAATTGGAACACGGTGTCTCAATGTCGGTAACGAGAGGCACGTCAGTTACCGACGTTTATGAATTGCAAGAACAAAATCGTATTCGCGGTCGAATCCTGGTCGATATTGCGCATTATACTGAAATTAGTACGGATGAGCGCCTCAAGCACCAATTACCGACACTCGCTCTTTTTAGCCTGGAGCACCAGAGGTAGAAAGCTTGAGGTAAATACGTCAATGACTATGCACTACCTGGAGCACCAGGGTAGAACATAATAATTAACGGCGAAGCCGGGGTTGATCAGATTACTCCATGTTCTATCTGGGCCAAGGAGCACCTTAGACTCAAGCGGAACAGTGGGGTACGTCGATACGTTGTCACCAGGAGCACCTGGGTGACGGCTTTGCGGGGAGTATGGGAGTTTTCACTTGAGTCGTTTGAATTGCCAACTAGAGCATCAGGTAGTTGATACAAAAGGACTCTTAGATGTGTCAAGTGCAAAGGAACTTCTTGCACGTCTGAAGCACTAGACGAATACTGCCGATTTGTAAGCTTACACTTCGTTTTAGAGGCTCTAAAATCGACGGTGATTGGTGGTGGCATGAATTCGCCGTCGTCCACTGTGCGCCCGAAATCGCTTGTGCGCTTAGTGGGTCCAACACGTTCGCTTTAATTTTGGCGACTGCGCGCGTATTCGTAAGCGTGCCGACGCAACTCAATCTATAAGGATTTAGTATAAATACAGCTGTGGAAGGCGATTCGCGCTACAATTGTCTGTCTTCAAATACCTTAAGTATCCTCGAGATTCATTCTTGATTAACTGGATGTTCTGAGCAGTCTTCTCAGCGATCTGTAGTCTGATCAGAGTCTGAAAGCTTCCTGGAAGGTACGCTCTTGGCCAACCAGAAGTTCTCGGCAACGTCTCTTCGAACTTGGTATTTAAGTGCCTTTAAGCAAAGTTAGAATTTTTCTAAGTAAACCAGAAGGACTTATACCCCGCATTTCGTGTGCCATAAAACTTTAAAATTTTGAGCTTGTAACAGATTTAAAGAAATAAATATAAATTACATTAATACAAATCTTTGTGTTTGCTTTATTTTCCTTGATTAAGAGAATTACGAGCTTTTAGATCAATAGAAATAAAAGAAATACAGACTTTGACCCAAGAAGGTTTTGACCTTATTTTTAATAAAATATATATAATTATATAATTATGAACTTCTAACAGAAAGTTTAACCTTATTTTAAAATAAATAAGTAAAACGCTTTGACCTTAATTCAAAAATTCTACGGATTTCGATCCAAGATCCAAGATCCTATTTTTTGGCTATGCTTGTAACTATTATTCTAAAGTAAATAAACGAAACTGCTAACTATGCTGCCAATTTTTATTATACTATATAAACGACGGCGTCTAGGTTTTTTTTAAACCTTCTCAAGTCACTCAAAATATACAAATTCAATAGAAACAATAATTTTTAACTCTAAACAATTATTAAACTGTTCACTACCAAAAAAAAAACATTTTAAGCGTACCGAATGAACAAAAATGTGCTATTTAAATACAATACTAAATGAATTGTGAATAAATGGCTAGAATTTTTAAGGGATGGGTGGCCAAATAATTTAATACACTTTTTTTCGCGGAAGAAAGACACTTGCCGAGGCACAAAAACCTCTCACGGCGCAGAGAGGAAAGACGGGGCATGCGGATACTTTATTTAACTAATATAAGGAAACTATACAACAAATAGTGACTCTAGGATAGCGCAAGTGAAAAAGAGAGAGATAAAAAACAGACAATTCGCACACAATTCGCCGCGAGGTACCTTTACGAAAGAGAGCTCCCTTACCTTAACCCATGAAGGACGGGACGGACACTTTTTTCATACTATTTTCAACAGCTTTATTTTCTTTGATATCGGTTCTATAAAAAATTGTCTGAACTTTCGATTTATGTCGTCAGAATTATAAGAAAATGCATAGTAAAAAATTATAATTATTTATTTATCAAAAAACACAAGATTATGAGTGATTTTTTTTATTTAGTACTCTTGCCCCGAAATCGTCAGTGGATTTCGGTGGTTAGATTAATTTTTGCAACTATCGACCCTAACCTTTAAAGCTTCATCGATATTTTTTTATTTCATTCATTAGATGCCGAGATATATCAGTTTAAATGTTTGAAGTAATATAAAATTCAGTAATTCCGAATCATGTAGTATACGCAAATTTTGCTACGACTCTCGTTAATTGATTTAGAAAGCTTGCATTTCATTTTTTAGTCGACTCGGTTCGATTTTTCGAAACCAAGATATTGAAATTTGAAGATTTGATAATCTTGAACAACGAACCTATAAGTTCACATGTTGGTGCAAAACATGGAAATATCAAAACATGAGTTTTTTCTTGAAGCTGCGATATCTCGACTTAAAAAAATTATAGATAGCCCACTAAAAAATTAAATTATAGCTTAAAAGATAGGCTTTATAGAGAAATTAGCTAGATTCATGGCAAATTTTTTCGTTAAATCGTACACTGTAAAAATACGAAATAGCACATGTTTTAGGTATTTGACATTATTTCCAATATTTGAAGTACAATATCTTGGCTTCTAATGAATAAAATCGAAAAATTTCGACGAGGCATTAAATGTTTGGGTCGATGGTTGCAAAAATTACTCTAACCACCGAAATTCACTGACGATTTCGATGTAAGAATACTAAATGAAAAAAACTTTCACTCATAATTTTGTGTTTTTTGTTAAATAAATAATTATACCTTTTTTAATATGCATTTTCGAAAGTCCAGACAATTTTACTTCAGAAATGACTAATCTCAATGTTTTATAGGACCGATATCAAAGTAAATAAAGCTGTTGAAAATAGTATGAAAAAAGTGTCCGTTCCGTCCTTAATAGGTTAAAGTACTTTGAATGAATAGTTGAAGCAATACCTTACTGCAATCAACCAGTGGTACGAGTACAATATTAGCAGAATCTGCCTCGACAGAAGTTCTGTTTGGCCATGTCTTCGTGATATAGTGCTTCTTGCGATCTCTACTGTCGCATAAACGCTAAAAACAAGGATATTTCGTATTTCCAGATTGCTGTCCTAACAGTATAGTTAAAATCATAAAATCTCCGCAAATAAGCTAATTATGCTCAGAATATTTTATTGTCTCTAATATGAATTTCATCGTACTATATTCGTCTTTTAGTTGAATGAGGTATGGGAATTGAAGCAAAAACATTAGTGTTATGAATACTGGTCTGGGCAATGTCAACTCGTCGGCAGACACACTACGGCTTCATTCTCACACCCTCACGCCCCCCTGTAAGGCAGCACGCCACCGCTGGCTTCGTTACCATGACGGATTGAAAGCTAATCATTCTACACATCTTCATTTGAAGCAGTTGTCATTGTTTCTAGTATCCTTCACGGTAACATGTTTTGAAGAATTAAAGTATCACCACACAGATTTTGTACTTGCTTGGAAACTATAATTGGGCTCACCAATGTTGCAACATTACATCCTTCAGCGCAGAGCTATTCGTTCAGTCAGAATATAAAAATAATATTATATAAAACTGAGGATAGGTTAATGCCTGTGCTCTATAGCACGTTAATATAGCTGTCTTGAAGCATAGAAAACAAAACGAGCTTTTTCCTTGATTTGACAAACAAACCTCGGACTCAGACTCAGCGACCCCAACAACATACCCCAACAGCAACCCCAACAACATAACAGAAATGGCATCTTGGCCCACATTCGTGGAGTAATCTTCATTTGACCTTGAAATGACTTGATGGAAGAAAACGGACCTCGGATTCGGACTCAGCAACCCCAAAAACATACAGATATGGTGGTCTGGTCTCGTGCACAGAATTTTTAGAAGAAGGGTATCTTAAATAATTTGGATATGATTATTCATGTGTCAAGCACTTGGGGATGTATATGTACTCCAAACATTTTTTTGAACATCTCATAAATATTATTTCTAGTAAAGCTAAGAAGATTTTGCGATTTGTGAAGCGGTTGACATCTGATTTCAGTAATATAAACTCTATAATCACTCTTTACAAATCGCTCGGCGTGCGACACACTACGAGGTTCGCGAGCTGCTCAGCGAGGGAGGGGATGAGCCGCAATGACTTCTCACGCCGTTCGTCTTTGTCGACGTGACAGTCACTCGCGACCTTTGACCCAAGTAGCGCTCTTTTTGAGTAAGCGTCCGCGATATGCCATCTTCCTTGTTGTACCGAAGCAACGAAATCGTAGTAATAAAAAAAATATGTAAAGATTCATAGTAGTAGTATACAGAGAAATAGCGTAGAATAGAGCGATTACAGGAAATAGAAGAAATGACGGAACAAAATTCAAATTGTCTTCTTGAGAATTTTTTGTCTCTTGAAAGCCGTTCTCTTGTCTAGTGTCGCCCACCATGATCGAATATGAGGACGTCGCTGGAGAAGCGCCACACGATTACATAGAGCTTGCGTCCATGGGTGGCTGAAGTTCGATGGTAGACGAAACTCATAAGCCAGAGGTCGCAGAAATGCGGTCGCTGCGGCGCACAGCTTGAGAACTTGGCTGAGATCGGTAGCGCCAAGATGGAACTGTATAACTCGTGCTGGAAGCCACTTGGTAGGTGGCAGTAGCTCGTCCTCGCTGTGCAGTAGATGGCCCTCGTTGTTGGTAGCTGAAACAAAGATAGAACCGTTGAGAGACTCTGGACTGGTGGTCAACGTTGTTGCCGAAGCAAAATGGCTAGAAGCAGACGCTGCGATGTCCTCGTAGTCGCTGTTAAGTAAAGCCTTGGAGATGGCTTCCTAAAGATTGTTCCTGGTGCGCTTCCTCACACAAAACTTGCGAATGAACTTCCTTGTGCCTGAAATGGTGGTGCGGAAGCTGTGCAGCGTACGCACAGAACTGCCGGAGGCATCGATAGCAGTTGGCCCAGTCAGTTTTGGAAGTTGCTCCTCCCACACCAGTGACGAAGCAGGGTCGATTGAAGCTCTAACTGGTATAGCAAATCTCTCGAAGGATTTGAACGTGACCCAGGCATTGGCTAACAAGGTAGTCCGAGCCTGCTCGAAATCCGAGTAGAATTTAGATCTGGACCACTCACCTGATAGTCCAGTAGAATTAGACTTGGACGCTAGAAAAATTAATCCTTCAAAAAGAAAATATAGGCATGTAGAGGATGGAAATCTAAGTGATGTGTACTAAAAAGTAGACAAATCAAAGGTGTGGTTTCTTCAGGGAAAATTTGCAAAGCCAAAAAAACAGTTTTTTGCTTATATCTTAGAAGATTATTATCGGAGAGAAAATCGTAAGAATGCGTTTTTTTCTGATAAAATGATCTACAAGGATTGACTTGTAAAATTTAAACCGGTTTATAAACTTTTGCGTAAAACGCAAAAACCGTCTAAATTCGACCTTTTTTAATTTTTCAATAACTGTTTGAAAATTTGAGTAATTGACTTGAAATTCACCTCAAGTATGTCTGACATAGGTGTAAAAATGTTTGCAAAATTTCAGTTTTGTAACTTGATTAGTTTTCGAAAAATTGCATTCGTTCATTAATATTGACCTTAATGGTTTTCTAATAAATAAAAATTTGGGTGGGCCAACAGCGCCAGAATTTTTGCACACCCCTTCTTGAAGTTTCAAATTTTCACGTAAGCTTTGGAACTAATTATTTTTTTGCGTTTGGAAAGCTAGGTAATTTTGCAACTGCTTTAAAGCTAATTATCTCTTTGCAACTGCTTTAAGCTAAAGTTATGGTCCTATCGAAATGAGTCTTAGATATTCGGAATGTGCGAATTTTTTTACAAATTTTAAGATAACATTCTTTACTCCACGATGATTATTCCACCTGTTAATTTTTTCATCAGAACTATTATAGCTTGTTTTATAAGTGAGTGATTGCAAATATATTGGACGCGGAAGTTAAAGCTGATGCGCGGACTTCTCATGTGCGCAGTAGTGGGGCGGCGACGCGTCGTCAGCAGAGGTGCCGGCGCGCCTGTGCAATTGTTTACGAATACTCGTTTTCAAATAGACGAGGCTCTATGTATCTACAGAACTATTGGAACAAATTGAACGTTTTTTTTGCTGTACCTTGTAAAGTACTACACGATTATCAGATTGGAATTAGTAAATTCTTTTATTTAAGCTCTAAAAAAAAATATTACTTTCATTTCAGTTAATTATTTTTGACAATAAATTTACATTATTATTGTTTGCGCTTGCTGCACACAGTTGTACATACAATTATGGTCATTTGAAACTTTATTTCCACCACGGAGAAAAATGTGCTACTAATTTAGTATCAAATGGCTGCTACTAAAACAGTATCAGACCTCTGCTACTAAATCAGTAGCAAAATGCTACTATATTTTCCGCAGCGTGCTACTATTTCATTAGCAGGCGCTTTGCTACTACTTTAGTAGCAGAGCTGCTACTAATTTGACAGCAGGCTGCTTCTAATTAGGTGCGTAAAAGTCTCTTGAAACCCCACTCCTCCGCCATGCACCATCCCTCACCGCGTGGCGCGCATTACATTAACAAAGAAGAGTTAAAGTTAAAAGTTTTATTTGCTTATATCTCGAGAACGGCTTCGTCCCCGAGAAAATGAATTGCACCAAATGAAAGAACGTAAAATTTTGCATCGAAAACGGTTATTTATTCGATTTTGATGAGTGTAAAGATTCGAGATAATTAGTCGAATAGAACTGGCGCCGTCTCTCTCCACGCTTTTGACTGCTGAAAAACGCAGGAAGCGCGGGTTCGATACTACCTTCGAGCAATTTTTTTTTCTTTTAATTGATTTTTTCATACCTATCATTTGGTTCATCATTTTCATTACGTTTAATAAATTATTCGAAAAGCAATATATTAGTGTTTAACCCAACCCAACCCAACCCAACCCAAC
>UELU01078008.1:0-20974 GCA_900490025.1 Megastigmus dorsalis
CTTATCAGCACGATGTAAAAATATAAGCAGCAGTTGACTATATAAAATAATCAAAGATAATTTTGAAACTTCCAAGCCTCGAGTATGTACACTTTAGGAACATATTTTTACTGCGAGAATTGTAAAACTAATGTAAAAAATTTGTTGTTTACCACCTATCGGCGAAAAAAGGAACTATGAGCGCATATTACTCGCGCGGCTGTACGAAGCTGACGCGCCGCGCCGCATGGGGGTCGCTCGTGCAGTTTTTAACATACTATATCTCGGAAAAAACGAAAAAGTCCCTTTTTTTATTTATTATTTAAATGTAAAAAAACCTCATCTTTCGATTGAACAGACGTAAAAAAAGATAAAATTGGTCCATCTTTGAGAAAAATGAAGAAAAAGTTTTCTTTTTGAATTTTCACCGTGAAAAGAGGAAATTCCAGAAAATTAAATGCACCATTGGAAAGCTCGTCTCAAAATGTACAAAAACCATGCCTAATAAAATTTTTTCACATACATTTACCTTCTTTTTACGCGAGTTTAAAAGTACCTTATTTCGCGCTTATTTTGGGCCGCTGGACATTTCACGTGTAATGCCTCATATATATTACATGTTTGTATATACTATATACACATACATATACCCACCCACACACACATATATGTATATTTATGTGTTTTTATGCCATCATATACATATGGGCTATAACGATATACTCGAGTTTGAGTATATCAATTATGCTTGAATAAATTCGAATCACTAATTACGATAAAACTATTAATATTCATTAATTAAATAGGGAAGATGAATCTAATAAATCAACAATCAAGTATTACTAACATTGATAATAGACGTGATATTTATTCAATAAAACAAAGGAAACTCAGCGACCTGAGTTTCAATAGTTGAGCGCCAGCCGAGTTTATTTCTCGGCGCGAACAAAAACTAAGTGTTATAGCTAACTAGTCGCGAGACCCCTGCTCCGGGTGGCGAATTCAAGTAAAGCCCGAATTTTGAAGGTAACGAGTTAGATACGAGAATATAGTTTCGAAAATATTACAGCGACGAGAATCTAGTTTCGACAAGACGCGGATGTGCGACCGACACTTGATTTCTCGATTCAGAAATCAAGTGCAGGCACAATAATACCTGTGCAACTTACTTTTTCGAAGATTATACAAAGTCGCAGCTTCTTAACTCTCGATGTCGAGTTATGGTTGAAGGCACTTGGCGATATTCGAACGAGACGACGTAACTATTCAAGAAACGAATTCGACGAGGTGGCCTATTACAACGGCGGCGGCGTCCCGGAGCGAACAGACAGAGCAAAGCATCAAGTACTCGCAAGTCGGTTCGTTCCGCGAGCTTGCCCCTTGCTCCGTCGCCCGCTTGTCTCTCCTTCGTTCCGCTACGTCTAGGGTCGTGCGTCTTCGCGACCACGGTTGCGACTGTAAGCGCTGCGATACCTGATGTTTGCGGCTTCAAGTGCACTTTTGCTTCTCTTCGTGTGCAGAAAGTACGAGAAAAGAAGTGTTGACTCTTCAGGGGTTTCTTCAGTGAGTGCCGCGCCATAAGTGTTGAAGATTTAGGGATGATTCAGCTAGCCATCTTCGAGATACGAGCAGATTCCGGTTTCGAGGTTAGATGTCATCTCTCTATTGTTTATGCTGCTTATCTGCTTCGACGTTGGAGAGTTTCTTCTTTCTGCTGCTTCTTGTAGGTGAGATCTAAGTGAGTATAAAAAGAGTTTCGAGAAGCTGCGGTTACTACTCTGATTATATTGTGTGTTTACAGATGCAGCGCAGCTGTTGGCAGTTAGTCCTTGGAGTTGACAATTTCTATTCCTGATTCCAGAGGTTTCTTCAAGGTACTACTAGTTTCTATGATGGACGTGTGCAAAGGTAATCTATCTTCCTTTCGTACTTCAAGTTTCGATATTTATTTCATAAGTATTATTTCTATTAACAGGTTTTGGACAGGTCGTGCGAGCTCACAGCTGAGTGCTTCTGCTTGTTTGTGGCTTGGTGCTGCTGTTTTTCGATGGCAGCTGATGTAGACAGCTAAGAGATAAGTCCAATCCTTTATTTTATTTGACATAATATTTCATATTATACTCTATTTTGCAGCTGTGTCAGCGAGTATCCGGCATCCTGATGATTTCCAAATCGAGTTTGCAGTGGTAGTGAGAGTATTCTTTAGTCTGGAGAAGGTAAGCATATTTTCAATCCTTAGTTTAAGTATTTCATCTATTTACATGTGTCTTCTCGTCTGCTTACAGGTGTTCGAGGCTACGAGTGGACCCTAAAGGAGGGTCAATGAAGAGGCAAGCAGTCCAAGAGCGGTGGGGCAGTCCCTACTAAAGAGAAGGCTGCTTCATTTGTCGCCTTCAGCTGCTTCGAGGGATCAAGACTCTACGCAAAGAGCTCGTAATTATTCTCTATTTCTAAGTGTGTTAGATTTTAAGTTAGTTAGGCTAATTCGAAGGTGCTGTTCGCTCTAGGGTATATAGGCAATCGCGGCAACGCGATTTCCGACCAGGGGTTCGCCTCCTAAATTATTTCGCAGCTACCTACTCCTAACTAATAAAATGGTTTCGATAGAATTTATAACAATGTAAGTATTCATATATGTTTATAACAAAATATAAGAATTTTATCTATGCGATATATACAACTGAAATATTATTCATACAATTACATACAAAAATAAAAAAATTTCGTTGTACAAAAATTAGTTTTTGATTCGATTATTTGTCAGTGACACTCTTCCTGTTCTCTTGTTTAAACTTGTTGTGTATGACAGTGTATGAGTGTACTTACTTTCTACTAATACAATTTCGATTTTATTACAATTTTTAATCGTATGTTTTCGAGCTACTTAAGTAATACAAAGAAAAATTCGATTAATGTTTATACAATGTAACGATTGAGACCGTATTTTTGCTTATTGTCGGTACATAAATTGTATTGACATTTATTGTGCCGAATTATTCAAGATACCTATTACAGTAAGTGATACTTTAGCTATGATACCATTTAAATGTGCGGGGCCATTGTATGTGCTCATCGCGAGACATGAGCGCTTATGCTTCGTTTGTACCGCAAATTTCGAGGTTAATTCTCATGCTCGCAAAGAATACATCTTTTTGCTTTTGAAGTGTTTAACCCGCGAACATTTAACGAAGGATTCCGAAATTTTATCAACACTGCGATATCGATATAGCCTTAGGTATTTGTTAAGTTTCTAGGAAATTCAAGTCTAGCATGTTGCTAGGTATTCGAATTACGATGGAAATTGTTTGAACGTTTCGGTAGGATTAAGATACTTTTTGATAGGATGTATGTTAATTTCGATAATGTTAAAATTAATTTCGATATGATTAAGGTTAGTTTTGATAGGATTGATTAGTTTCGATAGACTTAAGGTTGGTTTCGATAGGATTAACGTTAGTTTCGATAGGATTAAGGTTAGTTTCGATAGGATTAATGTTAGTTTCGATAAGTTGGGGCTGAAGATCTTCGAGGATCCGGCGTTTTTCGGCTACGGAGATGGGAGCGTGACCGCCTACTATCGTAGCTAACGTCGGTGTCCTTGCATGACACGTTGTTTTTGGACTTGCCAATAAATTAGGGGTTTCGTTTTTAGCTACGAAGGGCTTAAGGTCCGTAATGTCGACTTTGTTGACTTTTTGGCTTTCTACGTCTCTCAGTTCATATACAACCGGTGATAATATTTTTTCGATTTTACAAGGACCTACGAATTTTGGCGCGAGTTTGGCTGCAAAATTATCTGCCGCTGATGGGAGTACATGATATCTCCTAAGGACTAGATCTCCTATTTGGAAGGCAGCCTCGCGTCTTTTCTTACTGTAATGTAAAGCTTGTTTCTTATTAGCTTTATCTAAGTTTTTGCGGACTAAGTCGTATATGGCTGAGAGATGTATCAGTCTGTCAGTCCATTTCGAGAGAGGTAAGGATTCATAATCATTGGGGGTTTCAAGTGATTGCCAAAGAGTACAACTAATACGCAGGTTTTTCCCTAAATTGAGGAAAGCTGGTGTTAGTTGAGTAGATGAATGAACCGACATATTACATGCGAACGCAAATTCTTGTAAGTGAATATCCCAATTTTTATGGTTTTTATCGACAAAAGTGGCAATCATTGTTTTTATAATCCTATTGACCCTTTCCACAGGATTGTCCTGTGCATGGTAAGGGGCAATTGTCGTTTGTAGTATCCCTAATTCTTCTAGTTTCGATGACATTAGTTTATTTGCGAATTCTGTCCCATTGTCTGTAACTAAGTATTTAGGACATCCCCAACGGAAAACTACTAATTCTTCGAAAGCTTTTACGATACTGGGACCGTTTGCTTTCCGTAAGGGTCTTATTTCTATGTATTTTGTAAATAGATCTTGAAAAACTAATATGTAGCGAAATTGTGATTCACTAGGTGGATATGGTCCCATGATATCTGCTGATATTGTTGACCATGGTCCCTATATGTGTCTTTTTCCCATTAGACCCATAGGTGCCTGTTGCGATACTTTGTGTAGTTGACACTCTGGACATTGCTTCACGTATCGGATAACATCTTGCCTCATTTTTGGCCAAAAATATTGTTGAGCCATTTTGTTATAGTTCTTTTCAACACCTAAATGACCTGCCTGAGGTGTATTATGTACTTCAAATAGTACTCTTTCTTAGTCCGGTTTCGATATTACTAGTTTCCAACTGTCTAGATCACCCTTAATTGGGTCGATACATGGATCTGGACGATGTTTATACAAGCATTGATTTGCAACCTTCGGTCACCGTATAATTCCTTTCTGCTTTTGATAATATGCGACTTGCATATGCTATCGGATGTTCTTCTCCATCAAAGTCTTGAGTGAGCACCGCGCCGAGTGCATAGTCGCTTGCATCTGTTTGCAGTCAAAAGGGTTTATTTGGGTCTGATCGAGCTAAGACTGGTGCCTGTGTAAGAAGTAACAACAGTCTTTCGAAAGCGTACTGTTGATCTTCCCCCCAATGCCAAGCTACTCCTTTCTTGAGGAGTTCGGTCAGTGGCAATTCTGTTTCGGCAAGAGATGACATAAATCGGGTATACCAGCCTACCATACCTAAAACTCTACGAAGTTGTTTCAGATTTTTCGGCGGTGGATAATTCAAGATTGCACTTATTTTATCTGGATCTGTTTTCAATCCATCCCTATTGACGACATAACCTAAATATTTTATTTCAGGACAACAAAATTCAGACTTCTCTCTGTTTATTTCCAGATTGATGATTATGTCATCCATATATGCGAAAACGTACGGCTGCCATTCTGGACGAAAGGTATTGTCCATTGCTCTCTGAAAAGTGGTAGGAGCGTTACATAGGCCGAAAGGGAGCCTAGTAAATTGAAACAATCCTTTTCACGCTACCGAGAATGCAGTCAATTCTTTACATGTTTTTGTCTGGGTTATTTGATGATAATCATGACTACATATTTTGTGTTTCAAAGATTATCTAAAGGCATGTCCATATGAGGAAGAGGGTAAGCGTCTTTCCTTGTGACCTGATTTAGAGCACGATAATCAATACAAAATCTAATCTTATCTCCTGGTTTCGGTACTATCACCGGACAGCTACTCCAAGCGCTTTCGGAAGGTTCAACAATACCGTCAGCTAGTAGCATGTCAACTTCGGCGCACGTTTTGGTCAATAGCTTCGGAGAAATACGGCGAGTACTCAGCTTTATTGGTGCATGATTTTGAACGTCGATATGGTGGGGAGTAATTCGAGCGACGCCCAGCGTATCCTTTAAGCTTGGGACAGTCAATTTTTTTACGAGAGTGTTTAGTGATTTCTGTTGGTGTGGTGTTAAGTCCACAATTCGTTCAATAGATGCAATAGTTACGAAAACACCGGTGTCGGTGTTACGAGGGTAGAATGTCCGCACAATGTTTCGAGGTGTATGCCATGTTTTTGTTTCAAAATCTATCTTCATTTGAAAGGTTTCGAGAAGATCGATACTAATAATGACGTCATAGTTCAATGATTTCGATATTTTCAATTGAACTAATTTTTCCTCATTTGTTGTACGCCTGGTCGGTAGGTGGTGTTGGCTTCTTCGTTGAATGAAGGAGGACACAGCACTAACCCCTCATCTAGCTCTCTACGAGCCTAGAGTCTGCTTTCGTTTGAGAGGGGACCCAGTGACTATAGTCACCGAAGAGTCGAGACTCTTTATTGTTTAATTTATTCGTCTGCACTCCGATGCCCGTCGAGGTGGTTCGTCGTAGACTCGTCTGCACCCCGATGTTTGTTGAGATGATTCGCCGTGGACTCGCCTGCACCCCGATGCTAGCTGATCCACACTCCGTCTGACTACTGATGTCCCGTCGCCTTTGGTGGTGCTCAGCAGTGATGCGTTCTGCGTACCCCTGGGCCTCCGTCAGTTGCTGATGTCGTCCTTGGTCAGCTGGTACTCGTCCGATATAAGAGATAGGAAGAAAGGATGGGAAATGGCAAAGCCAAAGGATAGGATAACAAAAAGAAGCAACTCCAGAGATTATTTGGACACAAAATATAATCTCTTTTATTTGAACTCTTAGTGCTAGATCGTCTCCGAAGGTCAGATCGAGTACTGTGAGTTCGGCGAGAAGCTCCCCGAGACTCCTTCCGCGCCTACCTATATCACCGAAGAAACACTTTTCCTTCCGCGTGTCGAGTGCTACTAGGGTTCCGCCGCCTAGCAGGTCGTGGTATACGTATTAGCGCGCGGTGTACAGGGTGTACGTAGCGTCTTTATAATAGTATTATAACATATTGTCGATCTTGAAGATTAGATCTACTGAGCCTCCTAAGGTTTCTAGTTGACCATTTGACATGACCATGCAAGAAGATGAAGGAACGATTTTCGACTTAACTAGTTCTGCTGGTTTTGGCCCAAGGTACGAGACGACAGAACCTGGGTCAATTAGAGCTGGGAAGAGTCCCCGATAATTCGATATTCAAATAAAATCTATTTTCAAATGTTCCCACTGGGGCTGCAAGCCATTTCGATTGGTTGTCATATCCATTATTCACGATTTTCTCTTTTGTTTTAAAGAGAGCTGGCATGACCATATTATTATTTGCCGAATTCGTTAAGGAAGTGGAGCAGGTCGTTATGCTTTTCCTCCTTTCACGTTTCCCAAGTCGGGATTACATTTGGCACAAGAACGTAGCGTGACACCATGTTGCCCACACTAGTAGCGTATTAATCCTGTTTTGTCTAGACAAGCTCTCGCCCAGTGTCCGTTCTTTTTACATATCCAGCAAGGATATGATTTCTATGTTGAGACGTCTGGAGCAGATGCTGTTGTCTCGGTTTTCACTGGTGTTACGGAGACCTTTTTTATTACCTCATTTCGATTAGAGGGTTTTGTCTCTCTTGCGTCGTTACTGACGCGCTGTTTATCTTAACGAGGGAACGAGCGTTCCTTGAATCTCTCTGTTGGTTGATACGATTGTTCTGATTTTCGATTCGACTCTTGTGGATGACTGCTCCGTGAAACTGTTAGAAGCTTATTCGGATTAGTAACCGCTGCTATTCCTGTAGCATCTATCTCCTCTACTGATTGTACCGATTGCTTCGATTCGATTGCTGCCGTTTCACTTTTTCGAGTTGTTTTGCAGGTCACTGTTGGGAATATTGTTTGTTCCGGGGGAGGTGGAGCTTTGTATGCTTTCCACCTTTCTATACAAATTTCTTTATGTTGTCCCAGAGTCTGCAGTTCTTGGAAGGTTCTGAACTGTTCTCTCTTTATCGATCGAAGGTACTCTGGATGAAGGTTTCGATATGTTCTATCGAATTGTTCTTGTAGAGTCATTTTTGGAATTCTTTTATCCATTAATACTCTTAGAGCCGGAATGTAGATTACGATGTGCTCATCCGGTCCTTGGGTTTTCGCTTTGATTTCATCCTCTAAACGAAGTTGGAAGTCTGGAATACCATATTGTAATCTCAGTGCGTCTGCAAAGTCTCCCACAGAGACCCAATTCTTCGACAAAGGTCTTGACCAGTATAATGCTTGCCCAGTTAAAATAATTGGTACTAAGCGGAGAATCTTTTGGTCGCTTATAGAGTTGCACCCTTGACATTCCTTTAATCGTACTATAAATTCTTTGACGTCTTCCTTAAGTTCTCCCACATAACCTACCTTCCATTTTTGTAGAAGTGTCATCGTGCGAGTTTCACGTTGCAGGGAGTTATCTCGTGATTGTGACATATTCGAGAAATTTGGTTGAAACGATAAATGTGGTGCTCCCGCTGATGCATTAGCCTCCTGGGGTGGATAACCTATTGGCGGTACTAGGAAACCATAAGGTATCTGTGCATATGGCATTGGATAGTAGGCATTATATCCACAATAAGGTGGCATTAACGGATGCGCCGAAGGGTCTGCTACTTGACCATACGAGGGGTTGTAAGCGAATCTTGAATAATTTAAAGTTTCGGTAGGGTGATGTATGTTTCGTGATATGCTAGCTGTAGTTTCGGTAGTACAAGTACGATGAAGTTCCGAAATTGACAAAGATCTTGGTGGGAGTGCTGCATTTTCTTGGCTTGAGGTTGACGAGCCTTGAGTTGAGGGTAATCTTCCCGATGTATACAGACTAGGTTGAGTTGTTTGTGTTGTAAAATTATATCTCGGTATTGCTCCAAGGGACGATGCACTTGGATTCAATATAGACACATCTAGGTTTCCCACTCCGCCTGCAACTTCAACTGATTGCAATGGAGATATAATTCTTCTCCTATCGGTTCCTCGTAACTGCATGCCTTTCTATTGTTGAGTTGTACGAAGGCACCCAAGTGTTCCACGATGGAGTTTGTAAGAGCAGTGGTGCCTCTGGCAAGGTCGCTCTTGATACTGCTAGTGGAATGTTAACGTCGATTGGCAGAATTCGGAGAGTCCTCGTTTCTTCCGCAGTGGTTCTCCCACCAATGTAGACTGTTTCACTAGGTACCGATGTACCTCCGTTCGCAGTCTGTTCGGCTGGATTGTCTCCATCATCTGTCTGCTAAAGGACAGATTTCCATCCAGCAAATCGTTGGGTTCCAATGATACTCGATGTTTTCCCCTTACTTCATCATTATCTTCTGCGGGGTTCCATGGGGCGCTTTGGCTGACAAATAGCCTTCTAAGGTCAAATCTGATAAGTCGATCGATAAGGTCTGGTCAGTCACTGTCGCTATTCAGATGGCAGCGTTGCGCACTTGCTACCAGATCTTCTGTTGGAGCGGCCGAGAATAATGAGAACAGTCGCTCTCTTTCCACTGAAATCTCGGCAGCTTTCTTGGCTATTTCGTCAGTACTCGACATTGCTACTGACTTTTTCTATCAATGATTCGAATAGTTGAGGAGAACGATCCAACAAAACATATATTTTCTAAAAAAAAAAAATTTAAGACAAAAAAAGATTGCGAAAATTCTATATTAGCTCAATGTGTTATGACCAAAATAGCTCGATAGCTCGTGGCCATTTGCTCAGATTTATTCTACCATATTTTTACCAAGCACCTTTGCATTCAAGAAAAAAAGTTCCAAACAAAAGAAAAACAAAAAGGCAAAAAAAAATATTTAATCACTAGTAGCTCTGGTGTTATGCTGCCAAAAAAAATATTCCACACACCAGGTGAGTATGTTTAAAGTTCAAGCAAAAAAAAATTCAAAGTAGGGAAGAACCAAAAAAAATCCAGCAAAGAAAACTTCGACATTTTTCAATAGAATCAAGTCAAAAAGTTAATCAAAGCGAGAGCAAGTTTTTTTTTTCGATAATTCTGGTAAACAAAAGTTTCCAATTTACCTCTGTCTATAGAATATAGACTGAGGGCACGAGAGCGAAATACATGTAATTTCTAACAATGACGAAGTTATTACGAACCGAATATAAACTACAACTATACTTTCGAAAGGGTTCTTATTGTATAACTATGGAAGTATTACTATGTTATATTTATATTAGTTTCGATAAATAAGTTTCAATAAAATTTTGTTTCGAAAAGGTGTAAAGAGGTAGTTTCGTTATTGGAGCTGTTTCGATATGCATGTGATAGACTTGACATCTATACTTCTCAAAAAAATTTTATTTTCAAAATTAATGCTACTGCTATTCAAGACACTAAGAAAAATTTTTATTCAACAAATGCGGAGCTTCCGAGTACGATAATTATTAAAATTGATTTCCGAGTATTGGAGAAGTATTGGTTCAATATTGTTCTAGTAACTAAAATTGAATAAGTGCTTATACTGACTCATAAAATTCATAAAACTATTTAAATTAGTGTAAAATATTGTATGAGTTTGCCTTGTTTACTTACGAGAAAAAAAAATTTTTAAGTTTTTTTCGAACGTTAATAATTAATCCAAACAACAAAATTATTACTCGTACTAATTGTATAAATTCACGAAAATTGTTAACACGATGAGTGTCGGTGGGACGCGATTTTCGTCAATACTGATTATTTTTTTCCGCGTGCACTAACACTTTTTCACTGGCTCTACCGTCGGCCCCACGTTGCTGGTGCCATTTATAATGATATACTCGAGTTTGAGTATATCAATTATGCTTGAATAAATTCGAATCACTAATTACGATAAAACTATTAATATTCATTAATTAAATAGGGAAGATGGGTGTAATAAATAAACAATCACGTAATAATAACATTGATAATAGACATGATATGTATTCAATAAAACAAAGGAAACTCAGCGACCTGAGTTTCAATAGGTGAGCGAACAAAAACTAAGTGTTATGGCTAACTAGTCGCGTGACTCCTGTTCCGGGTGGCGAATTCAAGTAAAGCCCGAATTTCGAAGGTAACGAGTTAGATGCGAGAATATAGTTTCGGAAATATTACAGCGACGAGAATCGAGTTTCGACAAGACGCGGAAGAGCGACCGACACTCACTCGCGTGTTTCGACAGTTTCCGCGACGTATCTCTCACTTGATTTCTCGATTCAGAAATCAAGTGCTTGTACAATAATACCTGTGCAACTTACTTTTTCGAAGATTATACGAAGTCGCAGCTTCTTAACTCTCGATGTCGAGTTATGGTTGAAGGCACGTGGTGATATTCGAACGAGACGACGTAACTATTCAATAAACGAATTCGACGAGGTGACCTATTACGACGGCGTCCCGGAGCGAATAGGCAGAGTGAAGCATCAAGTGCTCGCAAGTCGGTTCGTTCCGCGAGCTTGCCCCTTGCTCCGTCGCCCGCTTGTCTCTCCTTCGTTCCGCTTCGTCTAGGGTCGTGCGTCTTCGCGACTACGGTTGCGACTGAAGCGCTGTGATACCTGATGTTTGTGTGTCTCTATCTCTCTCTCTGTATTGTGCGCGTAGGTGCGGCTTCAAGTGCACTTTCGCTTCTCTTCGTGTGCAGAAAGTACGAGAGAAGAAGTGTTGATTCTTCAGGGGTTTCTTCAGTGAGTGCCGCGGCATAAGTGTTGAAGATTTGGGGGTGATGCAGATTCCCGTTTCGAGGTTAGGTGTAATCTCTCTATTGTTTATGCTGCTTATCTGCTTCGACGTTGTAGAGTTGCTGCTACGTGCTGCTACTTCTTCTAGGTGAGATCTAAGCTAGTAGAAAAAGAGTTTCGAGAAGCTGCTGTTACTACTCTGTTTATTTTGTGTTTTTACAGATGCAGCGCACTGTTGGCAGTCAGTCCTTGGAGTTAACAATTTCTATTTCTGATTCCAGAGGTTTCTTCAAGGTACTATCAGTTTCTACGATGGACGTGTGCAAAGGTAATCTATCTTCCTTTCGTACTTCAAGTTTCAATATTTATTTCATAAGTATTATTTCTATTTACGGGTTTTGGACAGGCCGTACGAGCTTACAGCTGAGTGCTTCTGCTTGTTTGTGTCTTGCTGCTGCTGTTTTTCGATGGCAGCTGATGTAGACAGCTAAGAGATAAGTCCAATCCTTTATTTTATTTGACATAATATTTCATATTATACTCTATTTTGCAGGTGTGTCAGCGAGTATCCGGCATCCTGATGATTTCCAAGTCGAGTTTGCAGAGGTAGTAAGAGTATTCTTTACTCTGGAGAAGGTAAGCATGTTTTCAATCCTTAGTTTAAGTATTTCAGCTATTTACATGTGTCTTCTCGTCTGCTTACAGGTGTTCGAGGCTACGAGTGGACCCTAAACGAGGATCAATGAAGAGGCAAGCAGCCTAAGAGAGGTGAGGCAGTCCCTACTAAGGAGAAGGCTGCCAATCGTCGTCTTCAGCTGCTTCGAGGGATCAAGACTCTACGCAAGATTTTCTTGAAAGTTTTCTACTATATTCTCTGTGAATATTTTATGATTTTTTGAGGCCCTTATCATAGATTTTCTAACCTTAAATTTTTATTTTTCATAATACATATATACACATGTATATTCGATTTCGCAATTTAAGTGCGCGGGTACGTTCTCGAAATTAATTCCTTCCTATAGCACTTGAAAGTACAATAAAATATCTGAAGTTTTCCGAAATTTCAGCTCGCTAGATGTTTTAGAAGCTGAGATAAAGGAAATTTAGATCGTAAAAATGATTTAAAATAGGCCGCTTTTAGCTATTTTTCGAAACTCCGCCATCCTTTGAAATTGTAATCGATTTTTATCAAACTTATCTCATTTTATTTCTTTAAGCATATATTTAATTTTAAAAAAAATGAGAAATTTTTTTTAAGCATAGATAAAGGTTATATATATATAAATATATAGTGGCTAGTTTTTTTTAATTTTTTACCCAATTTTTAGACTCTTTACAATCTCAGGATTTCACTTATTTTTCCTACAATATTGCATTTTTTTTTTCGTCTTAAGGGGGTGTCAAAGTCCTACCTTTATCACTCAAACTGATTCATCAATCGGATATTGAATAATTAAATGCTGCTAAATAAACACTCGAAATTATGTAAAATTATGGCATAATTTTACCTATTTATTTAGTTATTACTAATTATTCATATCCGATTGGTAAAGCAGATTGAGTGGTAACTGTAGGACTTTAACACCCTCTTAAGCATGCGTGCATTGTCCATGATTTCTATGGGTATTACAGAATGAACTATATCTTAGCCTATTTAACCTTATACTTCACGGAGAAAAGTCGTCAGCCTTATAGCATGTGCCTGGCGTCACTGAAATGACTTGTGACGACTTGCACCGCGCGCTGATGTGCTGGCAGCGGCTGTAAGCGTGCGCGCTGGCAAGAGCGCAGTGCTCATAGGCACTTCGCCAACATGTGCCCAACTGCCCATAGCCACCTGGTTTTGACGTGCCTACACCGTCTTTCGCGCTGCCCAGAATATACTCACTTCGTTTGGCCGTTCACAACACAAATAAGTACGCTCCTATACCGTTAGCGCATTCAACTGTGCTCAAAGAAGAGTATTCAAACAGTGAATTGGTTTTGACAAAAATAAAATACGAGGAACATAAATGGCAAATATGTGGAGACTTGAAAATTTTATCTATGATACTCACACAACAATCTGGATTCACAAAATATCCTTGTTATTTGTGTATGTTTGATAGTTATCATAGGTCTGGTTAACTGCACAGACCTTTTTATTTTTTTTGTGGGCCTGTGTAATTCATAGAGGTACTGCACCTGTATTTGCGATTTGAACAATTTTAAGTATTTATTTAGTTATTATTAACTATCCATATCTGACCGATAAAAAAGTTTCTGCCTTACCAACCGGATATTCAATAATTCGATATAGTTAAATAAATACTTGAAATTATGAATATTCCAAATACAGCTGCACTACCTCTAAGAATTATCTATCATCTGGCAAAGTTTGAAGTAAATATTCCAAGTGCACCCTTAAAAATTTCTGCACCGAAAAAATGCACACATTTCGGTACAAATACTTATTTTTTCGGTGCAGAAATTTTTGAAGGTGTCGTTGTAATATTCACTTGAAATTTTGCTAGAAGATAGATAATTAATAGACGAAGTGCACCTGTATTTGGGATTTGCATAATTTTACCTATTTATTTAGTCATTACTAATTATTCATATCCGATCGATAAAACAGTTTGAGTGGTAACTGTAGGACTTTGACACCCCCTTGACTAGATTAAATAATATTAATTAATATTAATTTACCATTTGTAAACTGATATAACAATTGCTTATCCTTACTATCATGCAATGTTAAAAATAATAAACTCAAAATTTTTTTTTGCCGTGTAATACTACAATTATGTGAGGGTATATCGATGGTTGAATGAAGAAGGATCTGTTTTGGCTGCAGAC
This sequence comes from Megastigmus dorsalis, assembly GCA_900490025.1. Lineage (NCBI taxonomy): Eukaryota > Metazoa > Arthropoda > Insecta > Hymenoptera > Megastigmidae > Megastigmus > Megastigmus dorsalis. Next base: position 14,288 of record UELU01078008.1, read on the forward strand.
ACAACAAAAATGTATATATTGTAGATAAACAATTAATTTAGAAATACAAAAAAAATTACAATACTTTTGAAATATTTTTAAAACATGTCTAATATATTCCTTGCCATGCCCTACATGTCTGTGAATTTGTTAATTTTTTTTAGACCATTAGCTTAATTTTTTCTGATGATTTTTCACTTTCAAGAAAATCGATTGTCTTCATACTTGAGTTGTTAGGGAATCGCCCATATGTACATGTTGACACAAACATACATAAATATGCATATGGGAGCGTCTATCAAAAATCGGCCAGCGGGCGCACGCAGCGCACTTTATTGCGTAAAAGGCGCTCTCTTCAACTCGTTTATAATTCTTCCTTGAGTGTGTCAGAAAAAAAAGCATTTATATCGATAGATTTTTTTCCGCTCTTTCTAATGGTGCTATTATTTTTACTCCAAAACACTTTTATCTGATCGAAAATTCTTAAGTTACAAAACTCTAAATTTTCAAGTTGGAGAAATAAACGGTCCATAAGTAATAAGATTAAAAGGACAGCAGCGAGTCGCCGCGCGCGCTCTTCGCGCATGTTTGGGTTTAAAGTCGCATGCAAGCGCAGTGCGTCGAGCGCGTGCGGCCACTCGCTGCTGTCCTTTTAATCTTATTACTTTTGAACTCCAACTTCAAAATTTAGGGTTCTGTAACTAAAGACTTGTACTTTCGAATAGTGAAATTTATTTTGAAAAAAAAAATAAAAATATTTTTTTTTAATTGGTTTAAACATTCAAATTGCAGGAAAAATCTATCGATTCAGATGCTTCTTTTTTTTCTGACGCACTCAACGAAGGATTATAGGCGAGTTGATGAGAGCGCCTTTTAAGCAAAAAATGCGCTGCACACGCCCGCTGGCACATTATTGGTGGACGCTCTCATATACGTGTGTGTGAGTGGGTATATGTATGTCTATATGTCATATACAAACATATAATATACATGTACTTATATATCCGGTTACTTATATGTATCACTTTAAATGCATAGGGTAAGTATTTAGCACTTTTGCATCTTTGACGAGCCTACCATTATGGGATGAAATTCACGGTCCGAGAGATTGCGAGGGAAACGGATTCGTATTCTTTATAGTAAACTAAACCATTTCAATAATATCATCATCTATTTCTTGTAACGTACCAGGCAACACATTTTGCACCAAGTGTGAATATGCTTTTTTTGTAACATTACCGTCAAAGAATATAATACGGCCATTTAGAATACCTCACCAAAGTTTTACCTTCCATCGATGTTGATTATCTACGTAATCAACCCAATGCGGATTATTTTGAGAATAATAATTGCTATTATGGTGGTACAGTTCTCTATCAATTTGAATCGTAGCCTCGTTATTAAACATGTTACAGAAAAATATGGGATCAATTTGTATTTGATCCAAAGCGCAGTCATTGTTCAAAGGTTTGTTCCTGCGTCTGCGCTTCAGCAGTCAATCCTAGCTTTCTCTCTATGAAAAGCAAAATAGTTTTATGGTCAGGATGACGTCTATTCGCATATCGTTCTGCACATTTTTTAGCTACTTCTTTTGTATTGTTTACATAAGACCTATTAACTTCTATTGATGGATAGTCTATTAGCTTGATAATAATAACCGGTTGTCTAGAGATCTTAGAATAAATATACTATTCAAGGAGAAATGAAGGAGATAACAGATTGGAGAAAAAATGCACCGGAAATATTACGACTGTCGATTGAAATTGCTAGAAACCATTAGCCATATAGATTAAATGTCAAACATATTTATCATTACGCCATAGTAATATGCATTTTAATGTATTTTCAAAGTATCATCACAGCATTGAAGCAATCAAAAGCATATTTGGAAAAAATTAGAAACTATCATTTGTATTTAATGATTTATTTCACCTCCCTTAGTTTTTCAGATAGTTGCTGGAAATTGTGACGAAAGTTTGGTTTGATCTCAATTGGTGGGGTTGACATGACCCCGTGACGTGACACTATATCTAAATGTAAAATTTTCTGATCTTTTCATATCCGAGTAAAAAGTAGGTGATCCCATTTGAAAATACAACTTTGATCTTGGAATGACCTTTATTTAATTTGACATCAAGGTCATGGTCAAGGTCATCATTGGACTTCCCCCTCTGAACCCTACAACCTTCTCCCCCCTACTTTTCGAGACATTTTCCTGGGGAAGAATACATATATAAATACACACACATACACACACGTACATACACATTCACGCACACGCATCCACACATACACATACATATTTGTATATAAAATTTATAATATTTTTTGTAAGTTTTCTCCCAGAATCATTAATAGAATAATAACTTTAAATTAAAGTAAAATATTCTTTCCACATTACGAACGTCACCACAAATGTTTTAGAAAAATGATTGTAATTTTGATAGAAGTAATATATCGATGGTGGTAAGTTAGATTCTATATCCTATTAATAATTTTTTTGCTCATTATAAAATCACATTTACACATGCATATTTGTGCATGGATGCATTTATATGCGTTCTTAATGAATTGTTTAATTTATCTGATATATAAGACAAAAAATAAATAAATAAATCATGGAAAATATATTATTTTATTTCTTTAGTTTCTTTAGACTTTCTTCCAGATAAATTCATTTTTACAGTTTATTAAATCTTTTACATAAGTCTGAGATTTCTCGGCATTTATAACCCATCAATTACAGTATCTATTTATGTAGAGATCTACACTCTAAATGCTAAAGTACAAAAATTGACGTGCTAAAGTACAAATTGATCATTTTAAACTTTTAAAAGGAATAAAATAGCAAATTTGTACTTTTAAAAGGACGAATTCAATAGATTAGTTTCAATAGATTATATTTTTAAAGGTTTATTTACAAATATCGAAAACTCATTTCCTCCTAGGGATGCAAAAAATTTGGTATTATTTGATAAAGCTGTTCAGGAGATATAAGCGATAAAGGAATTCTAGCCTCCAAATATTCAGTTTTAATAAGGATGTATATCGATCAAAAACAAAAAGTGAATCCTCCTGTCAGAAATGTAAAAAGTTAATTTTTTCCTTTCTATAATGTACAAAATTTGATTTTGCACTTTTCAGAAGTACAAATTTATATTTTTGTACTTATAAATAGACTAATTTATAGATTTTGTCCTTTGAAAAGTACATAATTTGATTTTTTACTTTTCAAAAGATTAATTTATTGATTTAGTTCTTTGAAAAGACTAATCTATTGAATTTGTCCTTTTAAAAGTACAAATTTGTTATTTTATTCCTTTTAAAAGTTTAAAATGATCAATTTGTACTTTAGCGCGTCAATTTTTCTACTTTAGCATTTAGAGTGTATAGAAGGAATTCTAAAAATACATTTAACACTGTAATCATAATTATAGAAATGACAACACCTCACTCTCGAGCTCCACGAGTCAATACTTTATTTAAATGTTGCCAACATTTCCAGCGTTTTCTACGCTCCTCTTCAGGACTATACAACAATATACATTATACACTTCACATTTTATTTAACCAACAATTTCAATTATAATTTCACTAATCTTAACTTCCCAAGTTTTTTTTATAGTATATACTATTAATTTAATTTGTTACATTAGTGTTCTGTCTATCATTTATTATATAAAATAAATCGATAATAACAAAAAAAAAATAATAACAATACTTTAAACCAAATGGAAGACATCATGTTTCTAAAAAACATATATAAAAAGACAGTTACGAATATGAAGAATGTGTTTCTAAACAAGAAAATTGTATCTGAGGTTTAATAATTATGTAATAGCAGTGTGTTGAAAAAAACGAAACATTACGGGTGAGGTTTAGTTAACGTATTTGTAATATCAACATCTTTAAATTTAAAGGTTAATATTTTTAAAGAGTGAATTGATAAGTTTTGTATTGCATAAGAAATAAAATCCCGACTTTCAAGTTTTCAAGAGTACAATTTGGACTCGACTATCATTTTATTCTTTATTGGAGGGTAAAATTTTAAATTAATTTTTACTATATTAAAAAATTATATGTTATTCTCTATAAAGAATAAATTAATAAGTTTAATCTTTTCTATATAATAAAATTTAACATTTTTACTTTACAACGATAGAACTGATGCCATCAACTATTATTTTACTCTTTTAGTAGTACACTTTTGAGTGCAATTTCACTACCTTGGTTAAAAATTCTATTGTAAAAAAATAGAAACATGACACTTTACATAGAGTTAACTTTGTGAGAAACAGTGACGGACAATCTGATGCTAGACGTCACTAAAAATTTTAGTTACTAATTATAATTTTATTTTAAATAATTATAAATATTATAAATAAATATTTGCTATTATTTTTTGAGTCTCTGATTACAACGATGATAATATGCATGCCAAGGCGAAGTCCACATTTCGTTATCTGTATGTAAACTTTTTAAGAATCTCATTTTTTGAGGTTAGAATTCATTTTTTAAAATCACTTGAATCGGTTGTAGCTAAAGCAAAACTTTCAACATTTTTACGATTTCTAAAAGATAATTAGCTTTTCATTATCTATCGATATGAATGTTTTTTAGAACTACATTTTTGAGGTTAGGATTACTTTTTCGTTTTAATCTTAAGAATTGGTTTAGCGAAAAAGACCTAATTTTTGGCATTCGTATAAGTAAACTATTCAAGAATATAATTAGTTTTGCTTAAAATCTTTTCTCTTTTGAAAAACCTAAAAATTTTCTCTATTTCGTTAGAGCTTCAACCCTTTTTCAAGATGAAAAAGAGAAACTAATCCTAACCTCAAAAAATGAAGTTTTTAAATAGCATTCTTATAGATATTGAGATGTCGATTCCTATAAAGAATGCCACAAAATTTGGTCTTTTCGGCGTAAGCCGCTTTAGAGATAAAAGCAAAAGAAGAATTCTAACATCAAAAATACAGTTCTAAAATGCATACATATCGATCGATAACGAAGAGTCAATTAATTCCCCTTACCAAACGAGAAAAATGATTTCCTTATCTATACCTTCAATTAATTTTGAGATAAACGTAGAAGTCGAATTCTTAAAATTCTTAATAAGATTCTTAAAAAGTTTACATATAGATATCGAAATGTCGATTTCGCCTTGGCATACATATTATCATTACTGTCATCAGAGACGTAAAAATAATACTAGCAGACAATTAGCAACTAAAATTTTTAGTGACATCTACCATCAGAATGATCGATCTGCATGAAGAGTTAACTCTATGTAAAGTGACATGTTTCTATTTTTATGCAATACTATTTTTAATTAAAGTGGTGGAGTTTCACTTAAAAATGTTCTAGGTGTACTAGTAAAAGTGCAAAATTATAGTTGGCATCAGCTCTACCGTAGTAAAGTAAAAATTGTTAAATTTTATTGTGACGTCCTAAAACTATCACTAGGTGTTTATTGCATGCTGCACCAATCCTAACTAAAGGATTAGCCGCATTCGTTGTGTGAGTTTTGAGCCAGCGTCCGAAACGCTATAACTCGGGATTTTTATGGTTGAGAAGCTACCTAAGCAAATACCGATCCGGACTTCTTATTAAATAAACTAACATTAATCAATTCCCTAATTGAGCTCTTTTCAGGTTTGCCCTTTCCCTAATCTCTGAAATGAAATTAGTTAGTACCTACTACGATTAGTTTTACTGTTGAGGACCGTGCTTACAATACACGGTCTTTACTCTTTAAGAAGATTATTAATGAATATTTATATTTAAGAGGACTGTGCTTAAAATACACAGTCTTTACTCTAAAATTAAATGAATATTTATATGAATACTTCAGAGAACTGTGCTTACAATACACAGTCTTTACTCTTTCTTTTTATATGACTATAAAATACTTTTAGAGGACTGTGCTTAAAATACACAGTCTTTACTCTAATATTAAATGAATATTGTATATAAATATTTTTAGAGGACTGTGCTTAGAATACACGGTCTTTACTCTAAAATTAAATGGATATTGTATATAAATATTTTAGAGGACTGTGCTTAAGATACACAGTCTTTACTCTAAAATTAAATGAATATTGAATATAAATATTTTAGAGGACTGTGCTTACAATACACAGTCTTTACTCTTTAATTAAAAATGAATATTTTATATGAATATTTCAGAGGACTGTGTTTACAATACACAGTCTTTACTCTGTTTGAATATGTTTATATGATATTTTTAGAGGACTGTGTTTACAATACACAGTCTTTACTCTTTCTTTTTATATGATTATAAAATACTTTTAGAGGACTGTGCTTAAAATACACAGTCTTTACTCTAATATTAAATGAATATTGTATATAAATATAGGGAAAAGAAAATATGTAAAACTTTGATTAAAAACTCACTTTTTGTTTATTGGTTGCTCGTTGTGATACGGTTAAAATTGTAAACTTATAATTGCGCACTTTTAAAGAAAAATATAACGTAATTAATTCTCTTCTCGTTGATGTTCGTGACGTTCTATGATGCTGCGTTGATGTGTGCTGAGGTTGAAGCTTGTAGGGAGTAAAATCGACTGCTCTGTAGAATGCTGATTTTGAGAATGGTTGTCCTGCAGACTTTTCCAGCTGTATTTATACCTATTGGGCCTGTACTGCCTGGAAAATCCCTTGGCGCTGGGGTGGGAGTAGTACTGC
>UELU01078011.1:0-13671 GCA_900490025.1 Megastigmus dorsalis
TAAGAAATCTTACGAAGAAACTGCTGTAAAATTAAAATCAAGACTAGAAAAAGCCAAGTCTATTCCAGGAACATTACAATTTCATGCAATTATTCCAATAGGTCAAAGAAAATTAAAGCTACAAAAGACCTCTTTGAGTGCAGAATATTGTATTTTTCCGAAAACAAGTCTTAAACAAAAAAGAAAAAAAAGTAATACTACAGCTTTAAAGGAAGAAAAATTAATGAAAAAAGTATTCGTGCGGGATAGCGCACCGCGGTAAGGCGGGCCGGGCGCGTCGGAGCGGCGGTACGTCTTCTTTTTCGCGTTGTGTATCTTATAGTAAATATTATTTGCACTCTGTGCAAAACATTGATTTCTATGTAAAATTTCCTCAGCTTTCGATTAAAAGTATTAAAAAGAAATATTAAACATACACTTTTCGAGATATAACATATTTTATATTTTTTAAAGGTGAAAATAAAAAATTTCGGAAAAAATACGTACACCATTGGAAAGCTGAGAAAAAAATACACAAAATCTATGTTTTACATATTTTTGTTGAGTTCATTTAGGTAGTTTAAACACGAGTTGAACACAGCGTGTTTTGGCGTTCGCGCGCCGTGCTTGGAGAGTTGACGTGAAACGCCTCATATATAAATATATGTATTCATGGGCTTTCTATAAATATATATTAATAGTCTATATTAATGTGCTTACTATAACCAAAAATCAAAATAAAACACCTTGATTATTTAAAATTACCAAAACTCCGTGAAAAATGAGACCAAAAAAATTTTTCGATACGCAAAATTATAGGTTTTTCACTCTACTTTTTGATAAAAATATTATTTTTTATGTGCGGATCGTTTCAAAAGACCTATAGGCGGAAAATCAAAAAAAAAAATGTAAAAAATGGTAGATTTAAGGAAAATCTACGGGTCTTACCTGCTACAGGACTTTAAGTTAATAGTTTCCCTTTAAAGATAATTTCTTTACCTTCAAAATGCAGTTTTTTACGTCTCGATATCTTTTTCCGATCTCAAGATATTTGATTTTTTCATAAAAAATTGGTAAACAATGCATAGTGAGCCGCATCGAGGAGAACGATCCAAACGCCGCACAACGCAACTAGAACTACTCGACGCGTTTATCGTATAGGGAATAAACTATGTATAAATTTCTCCAGCCTTCGCGTCTCTCAATGTACCCGCCCTCACAAATTCCTTTCCATATTAAGTTACCGTAGAGTCGGACGATACCGAATCCACATATAAGGACAGAATTCTTTTATTTAATTTATAACTAATTTTACCGTTCTCTCTCGTCACAGTTATCATACGTAAATTAGACGTATATTCGGATTCGAGAGTAGCGTGCATAGTTAGACGGCAACATTCGCCAGTGAAAACGGAGCTATCGTACCTGTAATAGGTAATAGATCGGCTTCGTTGTCGCGCGCTATACTCGATCAGCTGTACCTTTATACCGATGTATGCGAGCCATATATCGTAGGCGACACTCAGGCTGTACTACTGCGCATTGTATCCTTGAATGGCTCTAAATATAAGTTAGGCGCCAACGTTATGAGGCATTTCGCACCTATACACTACACCCCCCTATTGCATCACAGTTTTCGCTTTTTCCGTTATAGATATAAGAGATCAATTTGAACAACGTATACTATTCGAGTACGGGACGTTGACGGTTACGCTTCATTTTAGACGCAATCGTTGAGTAGATATGAGTAATTACGTGTGTTATTACAACGATCGAGTCGGCGTGGGTGTGAGAAACGGTTTTGCAGGCTCTACTTATTAGCGAGGACGCGGTGTTGGTGCCTGGCTCGGTGGGCTGTTTCGGAAAATTTTCCCGCACATTGCTTCCGGTTCAAAAGGAATGGTCAAGGGAGCCGTGCGTGCAGGTCTAAATGTTTCGAAGGACGTAGCCAATAACGGCGCAAATTTCTCTGAAGCTGTAAAATTTCGCGCCAAAAAGTCTGGAAAGAATTTAAAAAGAAAGGCGGCCACCAAAATCGGCGATATGATGAAGGGCTCTGGTTATAAAGCGCGAATCTCTAAACACAGGCGTCAGTCGAGAAAGTCATGTGTATCTAGTAACGTCGCTCGTGTCGCTTCGCGGAAAAACGTAAACACGGTAAAAAGAAACGAGTAAAAACAGCTAGGCGAAGAAATACCACCACCATTAGCAGAAAGAAGAAATCTATAGTTTTTAAAAGTATAAACGATATTTTTGAGCCTAAATACTTTTTATCAATCATATAGTTCCTTCAAATAGAGAGAAGTGCTTACTTCAATTGCAAACCTTTGTCTCCTCTCAGCGAGGAAGGTGACGCACCCTTGGAGTTTGTCGTACCGAGCACGAGTGAACATTACATAGATCTCGTGCACACTATCATCCAGGCTGTACATCCAGGCGAAAATCACTCCCGTTGATAAAGGTGTTGAAATTACTAAAGTTGCACCTATCAAAAATTTTCTTCGCTCAATGTTCAATCAAAAACTCGTTTCTCCACCGAATAACGCGAGTCGCTAATTAATTACTCACCCGCGATTAAAGACTTGCATTTGACTGCAAGCTTATGGTACAACGATACAGATGCTGCTTTCGACTTACCTCCAAATGCTGTAGCCCCGCAACCAGTCAATCTAGGCGCAGTAAATCGGCGCTGCTTTTCGCAAGGTGGAAAAACATTCGACATGATTGGGCATCTGCACTGCGATGTGTTTAATCAAGATAAAATGCTAATCAACGGTGTAGAAATGAGAGTTAGACTGGCCAGAAGCAAAAACGTGTTTTGCTTGATGGATGCATCGGGTAATGGTAGATTTAAACTACATATAATGGTAGCGACGCTCATCGTACGACGACTAAATATTAATCCAGGAGTCTTACTAACCCACGCTAATACTAGCAAAAACTACGGCAATATATCCAATCAATCGTGTAGAGATGAAATTTTTCACCCTGCATGCAGGAATTCACGGTGATACCATGGATAATGTTATTCCCGGACAACTCCAGAAAAAAATAATTATAGGTTTTGTTGACACTAAAGCCCTTAACGCAATCAAGGTCTTAATCCATTCAACTTTCAACATTTTTCAATTATAATCGACAGAGTAACGGCACTAGCGATGCGCGGTCTTTCGAAAATTGAATACATAATATGTTTATATAATGAACGCAAACTAGTGGATGATTGCTATTTTAAATTATTTTTCTACAAGTGCTTAGTTATAATTTTTAAAATGACAACCTTATTAAATAAATTATCACGTATAATAACTGTGACGAGAGATTTTCTCTCTCTATGGTAATGGTAAAAATCGCCTCGTGCGATTTTTTGTAGAGTCGGCAATTTAACTGTTGCCGGGTAGAAAAATGCTGCGTCTGCTGACGCTTGCATTTTATGGTGTGGTCAGCTACGAATTGCGCTTCTTTGGAATGCGGCGATATACGTCGCATTTTATTGTGAATTAATATTTGCGCGCCAATGAATAAAATCATAGGATATAGCTAGGTGTCCCATGTAACACGACCGGGGCCTCATCACCTACGCCCTCGCAGGTGCTGCAAGAATGCGCGCAAATGAGAGCTCGACAGCGTGGTATCGAAAACAAGTCAAAAGAAGATGCTGATACAAAAAAATGTCCTGGCTTGAGTACGACACTTGTAATGCTGCATTGAATTTCCGTGTAATCCAAAATTTAAATGTGTTGATTGATATTCACTACGCAACATGACGAGGTAGTACAGAAGCCTACAAGGGTTTTTATATGAGGTTTGCTTAAAGGAGCAAAATATATAAAAAGACTCACGCTGTAGTATGCAAGTCTTACGAAAGTTTACGCAAAAAGCAATAATCTAGAAAGATATTTTATAACTTTTGTGATTGTTTATAATATTATAAGACTTGATACATGGAAAAAGAGAGATCGTTAAATTAACAATTTGTGCAACAAATGTATAAGATTACAAAAATGATTTAGATAAAAATTGCATAAAATTATAAGATTACAAAATTTGATAACAAATTCGCAAAAATAATAGTATACAAATGATTTCGACATACAATTCACAAAAATTTGATTTAGACAAAAATTCGCATAAAATTGGTTCGGAAAAAAATATAAAATTTCAACATTGAACATTGAAGCTCTAAATAAAAATTCAAAAGGAAAATTTACATAAGTGTTAAGAGTTAAAAGTTTTCATTTCTTTTTGTAAGGTATTAATGATATATTGGGGAGTGGTTTCCGATGACTAAAGTTGATGCCATGCCCATAAAGTTCTGGAGGGTATGTTTGCATCCTTTCTGTGTGTGTGTAATCATTTTCTTGACGTGGTGCAAGAAGCACCGGGAGTCCTGGGATTTTATTGTCTTCTAGGCTAGGTGGTCAATTGGTTTTATTTTGGACTCTCGGGTAGTTCTGGATGAGTATTCCCAGCTGTTGTGCTGGTTGTATTTGTATATTTTCGATAATTTTTATTTGGCGTTGTACACTGTTCTGAAAACAATCTTTTCTTGATTAATATAAGGGGACCCCCCCCATTATTAATAATTTTCACAGAATAGCGCTAACTATATATTAGATTTGATAATAACTGTATATGCAAAGACATTATACGATAAGTAACTAAAGAGGTTTGAAAAGAACTTTCTTTTTCCCCTTTTCCTAAAACAAAAATTTGCACTGAAAATGTCACGATAATTGGATAAATAATTTCCTGAGGCATCCAACGACCGGGGGCCTCACAAGGTGAAGATTTACACTAACTCAAAAAGGTTTTTTTAGTTTTTCTTAAATATGTTTTGTTATACTAGTATATATATTTATATAAATGTTACTATTTTCCCTTTCTTTTGTTATTTACTTTTTTATATATTTGCGTTCTTTTTGGCTTTTTATGTGATATTTGCATTTTTTTTTGTTTTTTGTATGACTGTCCGGTTGTTTTTTAAAGTTATTAGTTAAGACTTTTTTCTTTTTTTTTCATTATATTTAAGGCCACAGTCTCTTTTCCTTTCTTAATATTTTTAGGAGTACAGCTCAGAAATAGTTTCGCATTATCAACAGAGTGATTCAGAGGCTTTGGTACTTGCTGTTAAATCATTCAAATATTTTTCCAACATTTGGGCACTTTATGCCAATGCAAGTGGAATCAGGCGCTCAAAGATCAGTCAGAATACGCACATTAGCGATTTCAAAAACTTATACGATTTTTCAAAACTCCTATTTGTGATAGTAAAGAAAAATAATTGTTTATTGTATATGTTTTTTGTTTGTTCCTTCGAAGCTTTAAAATGACCAGAGCTTGCTTAAACTCGCTAGGGGACGGGCCCTGTGTCACTGAAGAGCTCTAGGGCGCGGCTGCTTTGCCGCAGAGGGCCCAACCAATAGTGGTTGTGGCGTGAGTGCGCCGATATTACTGGATTCTTGCCTTCTCGGTTTTGCTAATTATTGTGCCTGGCTTACGTAAATGAGCTTAGTAGAATATATTTTATTTATTCAAGTCATGTCGTTATTCTTTACGAGAGCATCCTTATTTTCCCCGAAATTCCTGCGATTACCGCCGCCTCCGCGGGCACAGTAGATAGCGGATCTACTGTGCATTTATCTGAGCAAGCTGGACTCCTGAGCATTGCACGGGGCTCACGAGTATTTTGTCCGAGCATCGGAAAGCGAGACTCAACAAGTGAGTCTCGCACTTGTACACGGAAGCTGAGTGGTCCTGAACAGTGGGATAAATCAACGTAGGATTTTCCCATTGCAACGTGCTAAAGGTAGAAGTGTGCAGTTCAGAGTTACTGCATACCGAGTAAATTCAGCCCCGTTACAATACATGTAATACGTGACAAATGTCTTGAGTGAGTGAAACACTGTAGTATTACACTAGTCATAAACAGTCGTTTTTGGAGTGCATTTAATACATAAGTTATAAAAAAATACTGCTAAATATATGAATCTTATTTTTTCTGGTAACTCCTTGAACAGTATCGTAATCATTTGATTCAAGCGGAAAAATATCATAAAGCTTAAGATAACCATTCATGTACTTAAAATCCTAAAAGAAAAATTTGTTTTTTTTTTATCAATACCGTATTACAATACATAGAAAAAACGTTAGAGTGAGGTAAGATATACAAGGTATATAAAGAGACATATTTGTCGAGTAACATTGCGACTGGGCCACAATACTCACGGCGTAGCACGTAAATGCAATAAAAAGTGACGTGAGCGCATACAAGTACTGCCGTGTGTGGTGCTCAAATGAGAGTTTCGTTTCCTATTGAGTTTTTGTTCCGCACCAAGGAAAATTAATTTTTTCTTTGAAAAAATCTTTAAAAGCTCTGATGTGGCCATCAAGATGGCGGTATGGTTTTTACAACACCGCGATCAACAGCATGTACTTGCGGCAGCTGTATTTATGAGATGTTAAGAGGAGCATTGTGGTTAGTACAAATATTTTTGAATGTATAATTAAAATAAAGTATTATATTACATTGTAGAATTCGAAAATAATTTATTTTTCAGATAGCGGCTGAAAGTTTACATGCTGATTCGACTTCTGATGAACTTATTGTTAGTGGGGCTGTAGACAGCGATGATTATTTTTATGTATCGTTGTATATTGAAGAGAAGAGCAAGGCAGAAAGTAAGTGATCTTTTGCTGAAAATTTCAAACTGAATAAAAGATGTTTTTTAAAAATTACGATTTTATTACTCTTAATATTCTACGAAATTGCATGCTACAAACATATTTATTTCAAATTTAATACTGTCTGTTTATTTTCAGAGAAAATTCTACGGACTTCTACAGACTGCTCGAATATTTCGACCTCTTCCGAAAGAGGCACGAAAAATGACGAGTTGAACGAGATGCGGACCACCGGATATCCAGATGCCTTGGTGAATGAGGTGAATGACTTCCGTGCAGAAGAACAGGAAGAGGAATCCTCTGAAATGTCGGATTCCACTCACTGTAGAGCTCCAGAATAATCAGTTGGAAAACAAAAAACATTTTTGTAATCAAAGTAGTTAAAAAATATTTATTACACGAATTAAATTTTAATAGATTTTTTTTATTTACAGTCTCACCTATGGATCTTGCGGTAATGATCGAAGCCGACATACCTCAGGAGAGGATACCAGATGTCGATGTAAATGTAGTGTCACAGCTTGCAGAGAGGGCTGACGTCCAAGAAAACGCTGATATGGTCGCACGCATGGAGGAATTTCTCGAATGCTACAATCCATTAACAGAGCGTGTACAACAGATTCTGATGGGGGAGGGACGGAACCAAGGGATCAAAGAATGGATATTCCTCATTTGTTTTTTACAAGGCCGCAGAGTGTTACAGAGATTGCGTTTTTCTGCAATCGACCGCACGAGTAGAGAAAGTACCATCATTTTGATCAGTACAGTCGAAAGGATCGACAAATTAATGAGCGTAAGTAATAAATGTATTTTAATATTTTTCTCTTACCAATTTCCGACTTTTATTTTTACCTGTTTTCCCGTCTTTTATTTCTTAAAGTTTTTCAGTGGGCTGCGGAGTTTCTTGCATAAGCTCTACCCACACTTATTGCAGAGGTACAAAGAGTTGTATATTTTCACCGCGCTCAAGAATTAAGATGGTTATACGATTTAATTTTTGCTAATTCGTCAATTTTTGTATACCCTCTCTACATACGAATTAAAAAATGTGTTAGAACACGTATTAGAAAGCTTTGCATAGCCATCTGAAGAATGCTTAATATTATTATACTACTAATTAAGTTTATATTTATTAAGAAAATTTTGTTATAATAAGAAAGCTTATAGTTTTTCAATAAATGTTTACAAAAAATCAGAATTCTTGTGACAGTATTTACCTATTATCCTCGCACTCCTCATCATATAGTACACCCGAAACATGTAGTTATGGCGCGGATTTATCGTGTATGAAACATACAATAGCGATACACTTTTAAGAAAAATGATCCCTCTGAAGACGATGGAATATGACTCCACGTTTTTATACAAATGTAGTCATTGCGGCTTATACAACGGCTCAGGCACCATAGAAACTTTACAAAGAATTGGAAAAGTTTGGCAAACAAGACCTCTATTAGGACACAGATTCCTGTGTATTCACATCGCATGGACGTAACAACGAATATATGCCGTACCTTGGCTCGAAACTCGGCGATATGGCAGATGAGTTGAAAAGTTATGGTGGTTTTTTTTGTAAGTGAGAGGACGTACGGTCAAAATCTTTGGAAAGAGAAGAAAAGACATTACCAAGTACTGCATACGCATAATCAACGAGCGAAATATTTGATGCAAAGCAATCAATTGCGTTTGTCCCTACCAGTGTATCGCCCCCAGAACTGTCCCCCGAGGTCGTGTGAGTTAGTTGGACTTTAAATTTTTTATTCATTGTAAAAGTACCTGTGTCCAAGCATGCATTAGTTATAGGCAAGGTACATTTGTCTTCAACTAGTGCGGAGACGGTCTGCACCATAGTTGCTACTCCCTCAGTGATATTGTCAAAATTTTTATATATTACATCAAAGTCTTCATTTAATCTAGCATTTAATTTTAATAATTTATTTTCTATAATTTTATCTATGTTTTTTTTCAAAATTTACTATACTCTCCTTCATAATTGCATTCTCTTTCATCAACTCAGCCTGATTAGCCAGAAACTCCGCCAGCATGGAGTTCTGGTTTTATGCTGTATTAATAATGCTAAGCAGACCATCACTTTCTTGTTGAAATCTAGTCTCCATAGCTGGTATAGATTTTAGAAGTTTTAAAAGAAAATTAAGTCTACTCAACATTATCTCGTTTGTATCAGAGTCAGCGGCCTAAATTGTAGAGAACTGCGTTTGCAATATCCCTGATAGCGCAGCGACTGTTGCCACTCTTTAAGGCTATCTTACTTGCAGTGCCAGATTTTATCAAAGCTCCACTACTATTACTACTCTCACTGCTGATTGATCAACTGGTGCTGATGGATTGACTCGTGCCGAAGCTGGATACTGGATTATTTGTTTGAGGTGAAGAAGTTTACAGGCCCTTTGGCTTTTTAAATTTTAATGCAGTAGACTTCACTTTCACTGTATCCTTCTTCGACTGTGTGATGCACTTTGTGCATTTAAATGCCGCAGAAGTGACTAATTTATTTGCAGCTCCACAATTCTGACACTGATTACATTGCAGTAGCGATGATGTTGTGCGTCCCGGCAAATTGCAAGTGGTGCAGATCTTCGTGGTGTCAGGCATTTTGTCTTGAATATTGCTTGGAGTTTCTGCCTCCTGGTGGTGAAAACTGTTGCTAAATTTGCCTAAATTTAGTTTTAGTCGGTAACTATCACCAGGAGGTAGTGCCTTCTCGTGGCAAAATCAAGTATGAGATTGCTGCGTAAAAAAATTTGCGAAAATTTTCGCGCGGATCGAGGATGAAATTTGCCAGCACTAACCTCCAAAACAGAAATTCTAACCTCTAACATTCTCCGCTGCGGCAGACAGTGGGCAGAGCTAGCTTTTTTTTTATTGTAGAACTTGCGATAGAAACATGCTAATACAATGAATTTTTTTGCAACTTCAAGATTAAGGGTTGCAGAATATAGGAAAACTATAGAGTAAGATTTATTATAACCGTATAACCTCGAAAAAATGGTGTTAAATTGTTAATTTTTGGATAAAACTTGTGTAATTGATTGCAGTACACGACTTAAAGCTACGTAATAAATGTTTCAAGTCATTTTTCCTAGATTAGGGACCGCTGAATTAGAGAACACAATTTATATTCACTAAACACATAACTTCAAATCTTAGTTATGCACTAATGATCATTAATTACATTTTTTCATATTTAATGGATTACAATGCATAAGTGTACTAAAATTCATCCTATTGACATGCCAATAAATGATGTTTAAAATATAAAATGAACCTTAGAACCTTCTAACCTCAATCTAGGTGTCATCATCATGTGAATTATTCTTACTCCTGATAGAAGTGAATTTATTTTATTCTCTATTCTTTTTTCGCACATTACGCATTACTGAATATGATTGAGCAAGTTGATTTGGCTAAGAACATAACCTAAATAACATATTCTCGTTTATATTCAGTCAGTAAACGAAAACTCATAGATTTAACGCTGTATAGTGAATATTTCAATTAATTTTTCATAGATTATGGACAGCTAAATCAGACAATACAATTTATATTAAATAAAAACATAACCTTAACTCTTAGATATGTACTATCATTAGGTACATTTTTCATATTTAATGTCTTATAATAGAAATTATTAATTAAATAAGCTTGTATAATTAATATCCCCACTCTCTCTAGCTTCAATTTAAATACCTCGTAAATTATTGAATAAATAAACCGTAGGTTTGTACACATAATAACCCCACGCTCTAGACGTGAAAATTGAATACTACATTAATTATTCATTGAATAAACCGTAAGCTTATACACTTAATAACCCCACTTTCTCTAGTAGCAATTTAAATATCTCATAAATTATTGATTAAATAAACCGTACAGTAAGCTTGTACACTTAATGACGCCACTTTCTCTATTTGTAATTTAAATACCTAGTAAATTAATGATTAAATATACCGTAAGCTTGTACACTTAATAACCCCACTTTCTCTAGTTGCAAGTTAAATACCTAGTCAATTATCCTTGCATAAAAAAATTATGACCACATGTTTTGAAGCCAAGATAAACCTTACGTGATTGGCTCATGTAGTACACATGCGTCTAAGTCAGGAAGTCTAAACGTCTTGTAGGTTAGGGCGCGAAACGCGCGCTGTTCAAACTCTAGTTAAATATATAAACCATAATCTTGTGCACATAATAACCCCACGCTCTCGACTTAAAATTTAAATACCATAGAAATTATTAATTGAATAAACCGTAAGATTACATACTTAATAACCCCACTTTCTCTAGTTGCAATTTAAAATTATTAATTAAATAAACTGTAAGCTTTTATACTTAATAACTCCACTCTCTCGATTTAAAATTTAAATACCTCTTAAGTTATTGATTAAATACGCTGTATGCTTGTACACTTAATAACTCCACTTCTCTAGTTGCAATTTAAATACCTCGTAAATTGTAGATTACATAAACCATACAGTAAATTATTGATTAAATAAATCGTAAAGTTGTTCACAGTGGCATTATTATAATTTATTAAATTAGATATAACACTTATGATAAGAGTTTGTACTTCCATTAGAATAAATAAGAGTGCAAATCTGTACGTTAAGAGAAACACGTGTGGTTTTTATTATTATGAATATATAGCTACATTAATAGATCGTCTATACAAGGCTTCATACTTAAATAAGAAGTCAAATATTTTACATAAAGTGAATGGCTGTAAAATAATCTACTAACATATATGAGTTTTTTCTGTAATATATTAACACGTACATTTCGACTTCAGGAATTCTCCCCGAGAATTATTCGTCATCATAATCATCGAAGTCATCTTTATCAATAACGGATTCGTTATCTGCTTGGTCTTCATTTTGTCTACGAATTAACATTTATTTCTCAATTTATTATCACGCTCGTATTTGTATCGATGTTCAGTTTGCGTTTTGTATTCATTTGTGGATGTTTTTTCAGTTAAAATAAATGAATTATAGCTACTTTGTATAGAGTAAGAAAACTATATATGATTCACTTACAGTAAGTGGATTTCAGAGTATGAGGGTTTTTCAATTACTTTTGTTGATGATTGTGTTTGTATTGAAGAATTTATTTCTACAGATATCTTACCCTGTTTCTATAAATCCGGTAATATCTACTTTTGTTGTTTTTGTCTTATTCTCTAAAGTTTTGGTTCATTTGCTCAATAAAGAAATTTTAGGATCTGTCATAAATATGGCTCTATTATATACATCAAGAATCCTGTTTAATCTACTGTTCTGCCTAGCATGTTTCATCATATTTAATCGATAAAACTTGTGCCATGATTCGTTCCCATCTTCAGAGAAATATATCATTGGCATCGAAAATATCCTTGCAATCTGCATGTAAAATATAGTAAAATACCGTTTTAGTGTCTCATAATAAAATATTTATATGGTAACTTCTTGAAAAAGTACAAATGTAAAGGGTAAAATAGAACAAAATAATTGTGTGGCACGAGGTGATACCAATATCTTCTGGAAAAATTGTACGAGAAAAATTATTTTTGATTGATATATAATCAATAACCAGAGGCTCGAGAAAAATTTGTTAATTGTGAAAATAAAAGTAGAAGAGCTTCGTTATACAAATATTGATTCAAATTTCAAAATGTACGATGTTTAGTTAAAAAAAAAATCTTTATAAAAAAAGTGTTAGAAGCATAAAAAAATTCGTTTAAACGTTATATTTCAACCTCTGATTTATTCCATTTTCGGTCACCTTTGGGTAGTTTTTTGAATGGATTCTTCATATTTTTTCTTAGCTGTCTATTAGTCTATTAATTTTCTCACCTCACAACCGTGTTTTAGTAACTTATGGCACGTAGGGCTCATTCTTGCCCATGGATAAAGTTCGTAATGTAAACAATCTGTTTGCCAACAATATTCTTCTAATTCATCTAATTTAATCTTTTTACTACATTTGAATGCAGCTAGAACTGTAGCTATATTTGTCACTAACTTAGGATCGAGTTTAAGGGGATGCCGTATATCGACAAAAATTCCTACATTACCGGCACTCTGACTTTTCGTTATATGGGCCAATGCTTTGATGAAAAGATTTCAGATTGCACAATATAACAGAACAGTATACCCAGAATATTCCTCTGCTCGTTATTTATCAAACAAGTTAAATAAATTAATTATATTAGTCAGTGATTGAAGCAGCTGATGGGGACCCTGAACATTTTGTGGCTGTGTTAATAGTATTGACGCGTTTATCCATGAAAAACGTAGCAGAGGCAATATCCTGTAGCTATATAGAATATTTTACGATACATAACATTGACATTAGAGCTATGATAAACCGCTATAATAACGAAAAGTAGCAAACCAAAACATGCATTATCAAAAGCAGACGCCATGATTGTTACAGGCATTAGCAGCTGAGCTTTGATAAATACTCATAGATGGCACTGACACTCTTTTCTAACATAAATTATCTATTCCAACCAGCTGTAGTCTACGTTGGCCGAGCCGTAAACACGGCGTTTCGAGCTCGGCCCACGTAGACTATCGACTATGTCAAGATTTGAGGTTAGGCATGCGATTTTTCGTTATACGAATTCCTGCGTAATCAGAACTGAATGGAATTTTGAAACTGAATGGAAATATATTCACCATTATGCCTCTGCAACTACATTTCTACATTATTACAGTATTCCATAAAATAATGAGTCTCTCGTTGTCGAAGTAGAAGAGACTTTATCTCTGTACTGCGATTTTGAATAGATTCTAAGCTGATAATCTGTAATTTACTATATTAAAAAATAGAATATAATCAATTCTATTTATATGTTATAACGGGGGAATTTGACTGAGTGTGGGAGCGACTCGGTAGCTTCCCCGCGTGTATAAGTAGGAGGCAAATGACGGTTGATTTACCGTCCCAAATTTTAATAAGTTATATTATTTACAATTTTAATAATTATCTGCATAGGCAGAGGAAATC
>UELU01078012.1:0-10436 GCA_900490025.1 Megastigmus dorsalis
AGGCAGCACGATTTAATATGAAAGTATTCCATAGATCAAAATGGTATTTTTTACACCGAAAAAAAACTTCATAAAAAAATTTTTTTCAATAATACTAAAGACACATTTATCTGGATTTGACAAAATCTTTACTTAAATTAAGAAAGCAGCACTTAAAAAGTGAATCATTCACTGATTTTACTGACTATATTATTATATATTAAGTAAAAATTTTATCCTATTTATTTGATTTTTATTTCTTACTTTGAAAGCTTGTTGGTGACTCTACATATCTAAAGTAGTAAAGATTCAGTGGTCTGCTATTTAACATAAAGATCTACTTTTCTATATTCTTACATACTATATAAAAATAGTTAATCCTGATAATTGTTTTCGAGTGCAGATTTTCAAGGTTTGATAATAATTCAATAATTCTTTGGACTGGGTTTATGAGCTGTACATTTCATAATGCATTATAAACTTACTTAAAAATCTCTATACTAATTACAGAAAGTTTAGAATCATAAAAATGGTAAGAAAATTTTAAAGTGTAAACTAAAATCAGATATTTCAAATAGCAAATACATGCATGTAAATATAATGAACATTTATTTTTGTACATTATGGGAGGTTAGGGAGATTATAAATATAACATTGGTTTTATTATAACATCGAATCGTTCGATTAATTTTTCTAATTTCCATTTTGTGAGTTTAAAACACTCACATTTAACACTGCTTTATACTTCTATCGGACTCCGCGATAAAATCATCTAGAAAAAACAAGTCACGATTGCTTGGGTATTATACAATAACCGTCACTGTCGACTACGGTAAATGTTACCGCAGGTTACGGTGGCGTTTACTACACAAACTCCCAAAATAATTTACTTGAGCAAGTCAAGTTAGATTTATCAAAAAAGTTTTTCCGTGTAACTAGCGTTGCAGAACGATTATCAGAATGACTCCATCCGGCTATGTTCAGATCATAAATGAACTCCAAGCAGCTATGTTCACTTGGTTTGGGCGGAACGGTTCGTTGTCGCGCGAATCACGCGAATGTAGCTGCTTGGAGTTCATTTATGATCTGAACATAGCCGGATGGAGTCATTCTGATAATCGTTCTGCAACGCTGGCGCTAACCCAGAAGTAAGCTTCTATAAGCGTCTATATTCGTTGATAGTATATAGTCGATCGGGCCGTGTCGCGCTTCAGTATACCGCCAAAAGGATGCGCGAGAGCATATCCGTATTGCATTTACAACGTGCAACGTGTTTCTTAAAAGAGTAAAAGTTACAAGTAATTTGTTGGTTATTCAAAGAATTTTTCGCATAATAGAGGATTGTACCAGTTTTATACTTTTTAATTTGAAAGGTTAGGTAAGATACATGTATACATAAACTTTACATTATGTAAGCGTCGTAAGCCATCGGTATAGTTTGTTCGATACGTTTCGTGTATATATATTTATATATATAAAAAAGGCACAAGCACATTTATCCATTTGTGTGTGTATATATATACACACACACATACATATAATCTGCAGACATATGGATAAGAAGTATGTATTGTGCCATTTTTTTGCGTAAGTTTGGAGCGAGAAGAAGAGAGAGTTGTTCTTTCGTCCAAAACGAGATTTTCTCCACGTCTTAAGAGGATATAAGAGTCTAAGAGAAAAATTCACAACGTAATTTATCAGTAAACTTCGAGCTTATAAGGTTCACAATCTTTTTGTGCGTATGCGTACGTGACACCTAATTACGTACGCGTACATTCTTTTAACTATTTTATTGAAATTAAACTACAGTAAAAATGCCCTTTGAAAATGATTTGTCAAGAAAAATTGAGACTATCAGGTGCAAAATTGATTTTACTTTTTGTTAAATTATTTGATACTGGTTTTGGAGGTTAGTTTTGATCGAAATGCTCCTCGCGCTTTGGCAAAATGAAATTTCTAGGCACTTCGAGATTGCAACGATTGGGTACCTATACTACTTACCGTGTACTTTATTTTTCAAGTGTTAATTTTTTACAAAACCAGTTTTTTGTAGTAAAGGGAACCTATTCCCAATTTTATTCAAGAATTTGAATTTTTATAGACTGAAGAAATTGTTAAATATTTCACAATTTAGTAAAAATTTAATATTAGCTAATGAAAATAAGTTTAATATTTTTAAGAAGAAAATAGGTATCACTTTTTGCGTTACGAAAATCAAACTTTTATGTAATTGTTAAGTATTCAATAAATTCAAACTTTATCTTTAATATTAAATTGATTCTTTCATTTAATAAGTATTTGTACAAGTTTCCAGTTGGAAAATATATAGTTTCTAAGGGCGAAGAAGCTAGAATTTTGGCTTACTGTGTCATTCATTATTTTATTCATAATTTTTGCATCTAAAACAAGCTTGTGCTTTCTTTCACAATCTGTCTGTAAATGTTTATTTTAATGGTTTATAAATAAAAAGAAAATTGTGTAAGTAGTTTCCAAAGTGATTATTATTACAAGTCATTGAGTATTAATTGTAAATTCAATGTGATATATTAAAGTTTGCCTGTAATATTAATTAGATAAGTTTGAAATTTGCATCGTTAAAGTACAATGAAAATATTTTCTAAAAGTAAGGTGATTGTCATTCGAATAACATTTAAAGAAATATTAAGAAAGATAAAGTGAATTCGAATTATAAAAGTAGTATATTCTATTAAAATTTTTACGTTGCCTTCCAATGATGTAAATTTCAACTTCATTTAATTAGTGTTTAAACATTTTATTTTAATTTTTAATAATAATCTTATCATAAGTTGCACAGGCCCACAAACAAAAAAAAAAGTACACTGAATTGGAGTTAAGACCTCCTCATGCATTAGTATTTTGGCCTTCTAATCACGCATTTGTCATAAAAAATAGTTACCCTGCGTATTTTCGAGATAACACAAAAACAAAAGAATTTCGAGATAACTTAAAGTACAAAGGAAAAATTAATTTAATTATTTTAGCAAGTGGCATTATGAAGTACTTAATACACCCTTCAAAATCTTTTTTGAATCACCTATATACAATTTTTTGTCTCCGAGATATGCCAATTTAAATTTACAAAACGTTTTTCAAGAGCAAATAAATTGAACAAGCAAGTATGGTTTTGAATGCTCGTGAACTTTCAATGGGCTTATCTTGGAGACGAAAAGTCGTATGGAGGTGATTCAAAATGGATTTTGAAGGGTGTATCAAGTACTTCATAATACCACTTGCTAAAATAATGAAAACAATTTTTAACCTCGTAATTTAAGATATCTCAAAAATACGCAGGGCGACCCCTATATTTATTTCAAATTTGTGTTTAGAAGGCCCAAATACATAGGAGTAAGATGGTCTTAACTACAGTTCAGGGTACTTTGTTTTTGTGGGCCTGTGTTATTATTATTTCACAAATTCACATAAAGAATTTGTTTTTTTGATAGTCTCAAAACTATTGATGCCACTTTTTAGAATTTTAATTTTAATATAGAAAATTGTATATAGGCTGTATAAAAGTATCATAAAAGATCAGTTGTATATGCTTAATTTTTTGTCATAAAAGAATTTTGTTTATACTTTTAATTGTTAACTATATTATTTGATTTTTCACTTAATATTTTTAAAATGTGTCAATTATTAGCAGTTTTAAGCCTGTAAAATAATTGATTTCTATTATAATTCTTAAAAAAGTCATTAGATTGTAGTTTTTAACCTCATTACAGTATATTGGTAATATTTAACCCGTTATGTCTGTACATCACGTATACGTCACATGAAAATTAAAAACCATAAAATAATTGAAATTGAAATGCTGTGCAAATCTGAGTGGTTCTTTCGTTTTAGTAACATCAGAATAATATATGAACCACCGAATATAATGAAAAAAATTTCTTCTTTTTTACAGAAAATTAATAATATTGTAAATCATGAAAATATAAACTTTTAAAATTTTCATATATTTGAAATTTATTTTTTTTTATAACATTGTTATACAACGTTTTAAAATTATTTGCATCATGGATACTTCTAGAGGGGACGAACTACTATGTTTTTATAGATTTTAAAATTCACTTTGTATTAAAATTTTATGGGGCATGATTTGAGAATATTGTGTGACTTACACGTCACATATGGTCTTAATATAAAAATATAAACTTTGTATAAAAACTGTCTACAGTCGTATTGTGACAAATCTGATATATATTTATGCTGCAATAGCCATGCAAATTGTTTCTATGTGTATCATAATATAAAAAATTGATTTTTTGTTACTAAAAACATTACAAAGAATTACGCAATCAAATAATTATCTATTTTGAAAGATTGTATTCTTGATGTAATAGTTTATTTTTTTCAAACTTTATTTTGGTATATTACTTTCTGCCAAAATGATTATAAAATATCATCATATAAATACACCTTAACATACGTATATAGAGGTAGAGGTGTAGAGGTGTAGAGGTAGAGGTAGAGGTAGAGTTTTTTTTTCTTTTTTTTTTCCGAAGAGTTGGAGAAATGTTTAATGCACTGATAGGAGCCGTACGGAGCTCCCCTCGTGTGGGACTCCCCTGGCACGGGCCAGCGCCAAGTATACCCACTAAAACTCCCACCTCTTATCTTCTTAGCTCAGAATCCCCGCGGTACAGCCGCAAAGCAATCCTTCACGGGGGAGCGTATGGCTTCTGCCTACTCCTGTTGAATGAGGTCGTCATTTCTTGCATCTTGCAACCCTTCCTGTACTTTTACTTCTTCCGTCTACTTCTTACCGCATCGTCCGGTCGTCAGCTTCGTGCCGCATCTCTCGTTTTCTTCTTCCTTCCTCGTCTTTCCTGACCTTTTTGAGTATGCTCTAATCTTTTTGAGTATCTTAACGCGTACAAATCCTTGTTCATGGTTTATCATTTTTTCCTGAAAAGCAGTATCACCACATGCCCAGATAGCTGCTTTACCGGTGCTGTCTATATCCCACGATGGTTCGTCTAGATCTTTGTACTGTTCGCACACAATTGCTATATCCACCTTCGTTTCGCGGACGTACTGGTTCAGTAGGTCCTGTGCAATCGCGCAATGGTTTAGATTTAACTGCACTATTTTCATTTTTTCCGTCTAACTACTACTGCTACTGCCACTCGGTAGACTGGGCATGTATAACTACCGGTAGCATGGTTCATTTTTCTACAGCGCCTTTGTCCTGGCAGAGTACGTAGCTCGGTTTGTTTTTACAGTCTCTTGCTTTATGCCCTTCGGTTCCACACTTGTAACAGAGGTTACTTCGACCCTGTGTTATTGTGCAGTTTTTGTCTATATATCCAAATCCTAGACATTTATAACAGCGAAGTGGACGTACGTTCCGTTTCATCTCTCGTATTCTGCATACTGCCCAGCCTATCCTGATTTTCTGCTTTACTATCATCTGCTGAGCCATTTTTATTGGCATTTGAATAACAGCCGCCTGCGTATCACTGTATGCCTTCCGGAATGACTTTATTGTCATCTCCTCAGCTGGGGATAGGTCGCTATCTTGGAACTCATTGCGTATCGCCTCAGCAATGTCCTCCATTCTAGTTAGCACATCAAGGTCCTTTATTTCAAAGGCTCCTACGTCTTGTAGGGTCCTTACTTTGGTACCTTCTTCTAGCACTCCTTGTACCAATTGTTGAAGTTCCGTTGCCTTCCCTTCTGCTGTGCGTTGAAGTTCCAGAAGCAGGTCTCCAGTCGCCGTCTTGCGTACCCTATTTACGCTTTCGCCAACTACCTTCAGTTTTTGATCCGCCTTCATCTTCCTCAAGATATCGGCATATGACTCACCGTCGGCAGAACTTATAATAAGGGTATCCGGCCGGGATGGTCTTGTCCGTGGCGGTCTTTAGTTTCTGGTACCTTTTTGACTTAAGGTACCATTGTTCTCTTTGTTTTCCTTTTTATTCTTCTTCGTTTTCCGTGTTTCAACCACCTCCCAAGGTGTCTCCCTGGCTAGGGTGGGCGGTGGGGACTGTGTCCTTTTCGTCTTGTTCCTGACTGTCGTGCCCTGCAGACTGTCTCTTTCCTTCGACTGAGTACCTGCTTTGGTCTTCGTAAAGTCCTTTAGTGCTATGCTAGTAGCCTTTGCCATTGTCTTCAACTCTATGTGTATGTTTTTCTTATCCAAGATAAACGCCACCAGAGCTTCGACTTTCTCTTTGAGGAGCTTTAACGACCTCGTCTCTTTATCCTGCTCCGTTCCTTCTTCCATTTCCACTCTATTCACTTCGTACACTACTTCCGTCTTTCCGTCTTCGCTAATCTTTTGAGCCGCAGTAAGGGTCAAAAGTTTATCATCTCTATAGTGTATGTGGCTCCCCCCAAAATCCGTGAAGCCTGCACCGACCACCGGGGCTGTCACCCGATCGGAATCGGTGGTGGGATAATCCTCTATTGAGGGCCCCCACTTGCGGTATTTCGTATCTCTCATTCACTACGTCCATGATTGGTTTGTGATCGGGGTGCCTTCCCCTAACTAGTTTTGGTCCGCCCCGGGTATTTTATTTCCCCGGTGCCCTTCATATCTGACGAGCTTTTCTCTATCCGCCACCTGGGGAGGCGCCTGATGCGAGACTAGCAAACTCGACACAGGGCAATCTCGGCACAGGTAGAGGTAGAGGTAAAGGTAGATATTTGTTTATTGTAAATATTTACAAAAAGTATAACATATATAGTTTTAAGTATTACACATATTTTCCTTTAAAATTACAATAAATTTACATCCAGTCGAGATTATTATTGCACTTACTATGATATCACAGATTTGCTTACTCAGATAAACTAAACTATTTACAAATCAGTCTTAAAATATTGCACTGAAGTTTTAAAATCATTCAATATCTATCCTATAACAATACATTTAAAAAATAAAAAGTCAATCATTCACTCTACTCATTCATTGCTCGACACACTCACGCTAATAAATACACTTACACTTTAAAATCCTTGTATAGGGGACAAAACGAAATTACAAAAATGACATAGTATTCGAGTACAACAATACATTTCAAATACTAAAATTTTACAATAATACGCTTCATCAGTCTTATAAGAAATTGCATTCAGTCTTTCTATGATATCACAGGCATAATAACCCACATAGAAGGATATGTTGGAGAAACGTTTCTAAAACGTTTCTTTGGAAACTTAGAAACGATTCTCTGAAAGTGGAAGAAACGTTGTAGAAACCTTGAAATGTCCCCTTTTGGTGTCTGAGGAAACGTTTGTTTATGTTCCTTATACATATATGAATTATAAAGTTTCTTTGGTAACGTTGCAGAAACGAAATAAAGAAATAAATGTGCTTAAATTATTTTAAAAAGGGTCGTAGTGCGAATTTTAGGTGTTACTATCCTGATGGTACGACCCATGGGCATCAAGCCCTAAACTTTAAAATTTATTCGTCGATTTTAATGGTTTGTTTTCAATGTTTCACATGAACCGTTTCTGAAACGTTTCTGCAACATGACCAAAGGAACTTTATAATTCACATACGTTACAAACGTTTCTAGAACGTTTCTTGAGATACCAAAAGCGGACATTTCAAGGTTTCTACAACGTTTCTGAAACGTTTCTTCCACTTTCAGAGAATCGTTTCTAAGTTTCCAAAGAAACGTTCTACAAACGTTTCTCCAACGTATCGTGCTATGTGGAAACTTGATCAGTCTCAAAATCAGTCTTAAAATATGTCCCGAACCTTAAAAGTAATATCAAAGAGCGTCTTATATTAAAAATACAAATAAACAAATTTACAAAAGCAGTCAATATCTATCTTACAAACATTTAATAATAAAAAGAAACATTTACTCAATCCAGTCATTCAATACACACTCACTCCAATTAATACACTCACACTTTTAAAAACATTGTATAGGAGACAAAACAAAATAAGTTAACATAAACTCATCTGCTTGCCCCTAGTGCGAGGTGTAAGTCGGTATTTTTGTTCTTAATAGTCCTAAGATTATCACAGGTTCAGTATATCAGTAATTGATGGCATCCTGCTCGATTATATCGAAACATTTTTATAAGTAACGTTTCATCGCTCAAAATATTTTTGGAACTATACACATACTTTTTATGTCATTCTATCGCACACTGGATAGATAAAGCAATTAAATACTTAGTTATTAATATTTTTCATTATTCATTGCTTATACTAACCAAATCAATAAAAATACTAGATCAATATTATTAATGTACATTTAAACATTTGTTTTTTGAAAATAGGTTGTAATCTCGTTTCTAAATGTTCGATTGACCTTTGAAAATGGACAAACATGTTATACTTTTGTAAAAGGATGATTTCATGATCGAATTAAAATTTGTCATTAGTTTGATTTGGTTCTCATTCCTTCGAGAGCCTTTTATTTCGATCGATTTCTCTTTAAGTTTTTGCGCGGAGACTGTCCGTATTTGGCGATGAACGTCTTTTATCCTATTCTCTCTTCGATGGTTTCAATTGATTGGCTTTGGGGTCATTTGAATTTTCAGAACTTTCGAATCATGTTTATAGTACGGAATTCACCTTGGTAGACAGAAGGCGAAAAATTAAACATGGATGAGGTGATAATCTTTGTAAAATATGCAGGAAAAGATACGGAAGGGTTCAGAATATTTCAACAAAATCAAAGTATTTTATCTTTTTTTGGATGAAAAAAGGTTATACAAGTGAGAATTTTCAAAATTTAACACTTTTATCGTATTCGACAGGTCTCAAAATCTCTACATAACACTGATTTGAAAATTTAATGATCTGAATTTTTTTTACCACTCCGTGTACGAAACACGACTTTTCATGCTTGTTTTCCGTGTGCGAAACATGCAATTATTGCACTTTTTTCAAAGTGCGTGCGAAGTATTTTCAGCGTGTGCAAGAAAAACAGGCACTCAAAGTCATGTTTCGCATGCATCGTAGTAAAAAATATAATTCTATACACGTGCGCGAAGCAGGTGAGCCTTACACGAGTGTGGTTTGTCGTCCGACCGAAGCGAGTATCATCCAGTTCGCATACTTGTATCGAAATGTACTATTTTACCATAGAAGAATAACATTGTTGATATATCTATATCTGTGAAACACAACGAGTTACAACGTCTTGTAGCATCTATATACAGACATTTAAAAAAAATTACCTTTAAAAAGGTAAAATCTTGGCAAGTATGATTTGTTATCCCCCAACACAATTTCATATTTATTAATTGAACCTTATTAAAAAAAAATTTCTAATGTATTCACATGAGAATGAACTTCCTTTTGTAGAAATAAAATATTCTGGCAATAATTTTGAAAGACCTTTTAAACATATACGAATCAGATCTATCTAAATATATTTGTGCAGCATATAATTTCTTTGGTTCATTGTGATAATTTGTCTGATTCACATGTAGAAAAATTAGTATTTGTCAATAAAGCATTACTGTCCAGTCATCTTAATGCATCTTAATGCTCTATTATTTATTACTTGGTTTCAATGCATAATATGTGTTCTGATTCGTAAATGTTTAAAAGGTCTTTCAAAGTTATTGCCAGAATATTTTATTTTTACAAAAGGAAGTTCATTCTCATATGAATACATTTGAAAAATTTTGTACTACTAGGTATGAAATGTAAAGAGAATATACATCCGAGTGACGCTAGTCCACCGATAAATTAACTGTAGACGGGCCACCAAGTATGTTCATATAGATATGTATTAAGATTAAAGATATTTTATAAAATTGTGAACGTGTCGTTCTGGGCGAGGCGCATTATATTCGCAACTGTTTGCAGCTCATAATATTAGAACTCTGGCTGTTTGCCCTGCTACAACATTGGGAGATAGAAGTTAAAACTAAATGTCGAAGGGGTCAATTGAGTGTTTTTATATACCATGGAACATTAAAGGATATTTTAAAGTTAATAATGAATCAATCCAATTTTTAAGAATAGAGATGCCAGATAAGCTATCAAAGCTACCAAAGGTGTTAACAATTGGCATCTCTATTCTTAATAAGGCACCATTGGAAAGTTGAAGTTCATTTTACTATTTTGGTACTTATTAACAATTAATAATAACTATGTAAAATTAAGAATAAGAGTACTTGACAATTTCTGAATAGATCTCACAAACTTCATTAGTTTAAATTGGACATTGTAAATTGGGAAATTTATTTGAATATGTAAACAATGAAGAAAAAGAGTACTTGACAATTTCTGAACTGATTTCACAAGTTTCTTTAGTTTAAAGTGGTCATTAGAAATTGGAAAATTTATGTGAATAAATAAAGAAGCTATTTTATTTAATTGAAAACTCAAGTTTAATATTGCTTTACTAAATAATAAAAGACTACCGTGTAATAATATTCTATGATTATTATTAGAAAGAGAATGAATTTAATAAATATGATCTGGAAGAATATTACCAATTAAAAGT
>UELU01078018.1:0-10400 GCA_900490025.1 Megastigmus dorsalis
ACCAAAAATTTTACATTAATTCTGGCTACACCATTGTATTCTTATCCAAACTCCAAGTCTAATGCGACTTGCCGCATCTATTTTCTTCAATTCAATTCTGAGTAAACTGAGTTCAAAACTGCTGCGTTGGAAGTTTGTCACGTTGTATATATCCAACAAGAAAATCATTTCTGTATTCAAGCTGTATAGCGTACGTGTCAAAAAATTCGACTTTGATAGGCTGTAGCTCGAAAACTAAGAACTTTCGGGCTTTGAGCCCACGGAGACTTTTGTTTCAAGTGTTAAGAACTATCATTTCCTATAGTTACAAAAAAATTAGCCGAAAGCCATTTCCCATAAGAATTCTGCGGGGTCCTTTACCTTCTTCTAAATCTTCTTCTTTCTTGCAAGGTAGTGAAGAATTCCTGAAGAAGATTCTACAGAAACTATTACAGGAAGTTCTGCGTGAATATCTGCTTCCACATAAAAATTTTGAATAGAATGTAAAAAAAGTATCAATTGTAGATGACATAATAAATATAATACATTGTAGAATTTAATTAGTATTGCACTACTATTGCAGATTATTCAAAAGTTTTTCGAACTGGAGATTACGCCAGAATAGAAAATAATCAATTGCTCTATGAAGGACGGCAAGATAACCAAATCAAAATACGAGGTCATCGAGTAGATCTTTCAGAAATACAGAAAGCAGTTACAGATTTACACTTTATAGAGGATGCAATAATTTTACCTTACAAATATGACGAAGGTGACCAGGTAATATAGATCTATGAACTAATATTACTATAATATCACATTAATTTTTAGTTTCAACCCCTTTATATGCTCGAAAATGGGTTGGAAACGGGGTAAAATACTAAAATTAAAAGATCAGCATACAAACAAATATAA
This sequence comes from Megastigmus dorsalis, assembly GCA_900490025.1. Classification (NCBI taxonomy): domain Eukaryota; kingdom Metazoa; phylum Arthropoda; class Insecta; order Hymenoptera; family Megastigmidae; genus Megastigmus; species Megastigmus dorsalis. The sequence goes on from UELU01078018.1 coordinate 895, forward strand.
AACTTATGAAACAAGAATGAAATATACTGGATTTCATCTATTTGCAAATGAATTTTATATTTTTGGGTATGTACCCCAGTAGGGAGTGAAATTAGGGGTCGGACGGGGTAAAAATGTTAAATTTACGTGATATCGAATTTTAGCGTTCAAATCTGGTTTCATGGGAGTTTTAGACGACGCCGATTCTAGTTTGCCTGTGCTATTGATGACATGCCCGATCTCACGTGAATATAAAAAATTTACCCCCTCCTGTCTCTATTTTCATCCCTTGAAGGAGTTCATATCATCGAATGAATCCAAAAATTAGAATCAGAATTTAAATGCCCAAGCTCGATTTTATGTGAATATCATTTTTACCTTGCTTAACCACTATTTTCAACGCCTACTGATGTGCATACCCCATTAATGATTTGCAAAATATAAAATTCCTTTAAAAAAAGATGACATCCTGTATATTTCAGTCTTGCTTCATAAGTTTTATATTTGTTTGTCCGCTGTTCTTTTATTTTGAGTATTTTAATCCTTTCACACCCCATTTTCGAGCATATAGAAGTGTTGAAGCTCAAAACTAAGTGAAATTCTGAAGGAACAGTCAATTTTAGTTGTAGGAACCCATTTCCGGCTTCGTATCTGCTGAAAAAACTATTTTTTTTTATAAGTGTCCGTTTTTAGTTGATTGGGAGATAATGTGTTAATTAGCACCATCTACAAACATATCAAATCAATATATGAGTTCAGAGTTTAGCTAGATAATATATGTACATATATATATTATGGTTTTTGAGAGGGTTCGTATCACTTATCATGAGTTAAATGTTGCTTTATTCAACATAGTTTGGCCGCTAAGGCTCCATCGGATAACTTGAACTACGTTAAAATTAACATCATTATAATAAAATGTTTTCACTTTACAAAATATTCTTGCATTCTACATCGTTTTATTCAAAGTGTATTGAAAATGGCTAAAAAAATTTACAGTTTTACAGATGTGGTACAATTTTAGCATAGGATGCACTGTCATGTATTAGATGGATTTTTATACACCAGTCCAACCTTCATTTTCTTTAAAGACTTGAACTAATTTATATAATATATGAATATATGACGTAATTATACTTTACATAAACACTGTTATAATATTGCTACTTGCAGTCATGTGGCTCTTACATTTTAACAGAAAATAATTAATAAATGAATATTATATTATAAGTGACTTATAGTTCTTTTTAAATGTAAATGAGCTTTGAATACTTTGATATAATCTTCCAACATTAAAATATTTTGAAATATTTTTCATGATGACAATTTTTTGAACATATATCTAAAAATGATTAAATCTCTTTTACGGTGTCGTTTGAATGACAATAAATTTTTTTTTTTATGTATATTATTTAACGTTGCTCTATTTATGCTCTCACTTATAGATAATCAGCGACTGAGATCTTCGGTGTGTTTGTAAACAAAGGACATATAATATTTTACAGAGGTGCTCGTTTTAATCGACCGAGACATACTTGGGATCGAACCCTGTACCTCCGGACTACGAGCCCATCGCTCTGCTTATTGAGCTACCGTAGATCTAGATAATAAATGATATTATATGTTACAATAAGAAGTTTTCTACCAGAAAATGTACAAGTAATTCTGTATATCAGTGCGCATAATCGAAAAGAAGTCAAATTCGTTCCTTGTTTATGTGACCTTTAGATCTTCGAAATATTTCGATAGCGTATTATTCATTTTTCCGATTACCATCCAGTGAACTAATATTTATTTTATTTTCTAGCAGCTATAGAAGTTAATACTTGCTCGTGACAAAGTTTCTGTCAGTACAATTATAATGGTGGATGGTTATTGAGGGGAAGAGGTGGAAGAAGATCACTGCATTATTGATATATGTACATATACCTAACAGGGTTTATGGAGCCCGATTTCTTATATATCGTGGTTTATGGAGCCCCGGGCTCCGTAAACTTGTCAAATGTATGGGTTTATGGAGCCCGAGCTAGAGTTCATTCAATAAGAGTCTATTATTGAAATAGAGAGAAAGCATATCAAGGCTATTGGACGAAAATCCGAAGCAGAAGATGGTGCAGTAGTTTTTTTTTCAGAGCAATAAGCTGTGCTCTCTTCCAGGCACCGGGGAAGACTCCCTGAGCAAAGGAGGAGTTGAAAATACGCACAAGATGTTAACTTATCATTGGAAGAACCTTCACGATTACACTCTGTGGGATTCCATCCGCGCTCCTGGCTCTGGAGGAGAAATTCGAGATTGCTAACACTGCATCATTGAAATTGATTTATTATAAGTTAAGTTTAAGAGTACAGATTCTCTCTGCAAGTCGAGAAAGTACTGCGCTTTCTCGACGAGCCAGATACCCGTGACTGGGTGTTTAACGAGCGAGATGGAAAAGTGATACACTTTTCCATTGAGCCTCGTGAAAAGAGAGCAAGCAGACTTTTATCTACTGTCCATTACGCGGCAGTAGATAAAAGGCTCTCGTAGTATTTGTATGTTTCTTAGTTTTAAGTTCATAATTTGAGTTTTCTTGCGGCAAGTGGAGAGAGCATTCCGCTTTCTCAACGAAACCGCTACACTCAACAGTGTGCTCTCCAGTCGTGTAGCATGACAAGGCGTCAACTACCGAACCCGGAAGAGTGAGAAGCCCAAAACTCTTTATTCTACCCATTGCATGGTAGTCTATTAGAGTAAGGCAGCTCAAATCACCTTGCCTAACCCATCTCGCCTTTATCCACTGAAAAAAGTACTTGCCCTGCTGTAAGTAAGTCAATGCGCGCTTACTTCCACTCGGAATAAGGAAAGTTTCTTCCCCTTTTTTCCGGCCTTTCTATCTATCAAATGGTGTAGAAAAGTCAAACGAGGGAAAATTAATAGTATCAGGGTGGCGATGAACGGAGAACTTTGTGTGTCTCCGCTACATCTCCTTGACCCTGATACGTTTGGGGCGGGTAATATTTTAGACCAAAGACTCTTTTGTCCTCCCAACTAGGTCTCAACACGATTCCTAATTGCGAAAGCTATAAGGAAATACCCCGTGACGTGGGAACATCATACAATATTATCTGCAGGCTCTACTGAAATCCGCAAAGTTAGCATTGAGCTTATTCCTACCAAACAAATGCATCTCCTCCTTTCTCTTTAGCAATAAACAAAGTTTGCTTTTCTCCTTCTACATATCTTTTTTATTATAGGAAGGAGATCCTATCCCATACGCTTCCCAAATAAAAAATCTTGGTGCCTCATTACATCCACTCTCAACTGGGCGCCCTATGTCAATCAAATTGTAGGTCGTGTCTATGGCACCCTATGCTCCCTTAGGCACTACCACCATTCACTTACTTTCTCGCTAAAAAAGAGCCTACTTGAGAGCTTCGTTTTCCCCCACTTTGATTTCGCCTGTGCTGTCTACAATGATGTAGACAAAACTCACACCACCAAGCGAGCTCTAAATGCGTGCGTGCGCTTCGTTTTTGGCAATATTCCTCATCGCGAAAATGTCACACCGCACCGCGTTAGCCTGGGCTGGCTCTCTGCAGCCAAACGTCGTGAGCTCTTTATAGGTTCACTGGCGTTCAACATGGCCTCAAAGTTCCAGCGTATGAACATTGATGTGTACGCTCGCTCCTCAAACCGTCTGCCCCCTAGAGCTCTCACATACACAGCACCAAACACGGAAACCTGGCGAAAATCGTTTACCGTCACGGCCTCAAACATCTTGAACGCCTTGAACAACAACATCGCGAGGTACAAGGCCGACCTACGCGAGGAGCTGCGGCCACATGATCACGACGACTGAGAGCAGTGGGTCATAAACGAGGGTCTTCACTGGACGCCTCCACCATCTTTTCAAGCACCACTCCGAGAGACGGGATGACCACTACACGCAAGAAGAAGGAAAAAGGATATAGCTCATTCGTCAAGAGGCGCAAAGACGCAATATATTACTCAACTGCTTTCTTTCTACTATTTCAATTAAAGCCTACTCAATTTCAATTTCAATTCAATATAGTCAAATCCAGAGAGATCAGATAATAAAGACCACGTGAATTTAATGTTTTTGGGGTCGCTGAATCCGAATCCGTGGTCCGTTTGACCAGGTCACGTCAGGGTCAAAGTCAAGCCAAGGTTGAATTCAGAAAGATATGAAGGAAATGGAAAGACGTTATCAGGGTAGATGGAATGCACATATGATAGCTGACTACTGTTGGACCTTAAAAAGAGAGAACACTGATAATAGTAAAAAGCGCAAACGCAATCCACTTCACAGGTCATTTGAGGATAAAAGAGTAAGGAAGAGCGGATTGTCTTAGGTTATGGAGTTATTGGGTTATGGGATAATCGGATTTTATTGGGTAATGGGGTTATTGAGGTAAGATCCTGAGGTATCTAAAGGTCGTGGGATTGAGTGGTTATGGTATTTTAGAGATAGTTTTACAGTGTTTTTTTGTGGGTCTGTGCTATTAAAATGCTCTATTTTTGTTATATAATATTTATACTTTTATGTTTTAAATTTTTGAAAAATTGTTTTATTTTTATTTTATCGTTATCGTTATGTAAATACTAATGTATATATGTGCTCTTGGGCGAAATGGGGTTCTACCTCCCGGCCCAAATAAACTCTAAGCAATCAATCAATCAATCAATCAATCTCTATATCAATCTCTATCTTGCCATATCTGTCTCTATCTATCTCATTCTATCTGTCTAGATCTCTCTATCCATCTCTCTGTCTGTCTCTCTCTAACTATCTCTCTATCTCTCTCTATTTATATATCTCTCTCTCTCTTTATATCTCTCTATCTATCTCACTATCTATGTCTACTATCTCTCTCTACATCTCTTAATATATCTCTCTACCTCTCTCTATATCTCTCAATATCTCTCTCTATCTCTCGCTTTACAAGTAAATTCCTATTTGACATATAAATTGATTAAAATGACTTGTTTTGAAGTGCTGTCGCTCTTAGCTCTTTGAGCTAGCCATCTTCTATAAGGGCTTCGATTGAAGTGATCAAGTCATGGAAAATTTTGAGACCTCATACGACGAAATCGGTCATGTCAGTTATAGTTAAATTTTCAAAAGTATGTAGGGGCTATATCGATATATCACAGACCTTCACCAAACATTCCGAAAAAATTTAGATATTTTCCTGAGGTAAAATGCAACAACTTTTGTATTAATCATTTTTACGGTTTTATCTGAAAATTTTGAGATGAAAAATCACAAATTTTTGAAAATTCAAAAAATGCCATGCTTATGTAACTTTGAGACCTGATAGTAATTCGACCCTTGGTTTCTAAACATTTGGAAGCATGTTTTGGACATAGAATGCAACATTTTTCCTAAATTTCAGCGATTTTAAAAATTTTTGTTTTTTCGTTGGCGTGGAATCACCCATATTATATATATACCGGGTGTTCAAAAAGTATGGATACGGCATGATTTCCTCAAAACCATGAGTGGTAGAGAATAATGTTAAGGGCACAGGTTTAGGATTTTTTCCTGGCTAACTCAAAGCGACTTTGTATTTGACATTGACCCTAACAATAAGTTCCAAGGTCATTTGAAGGTCCAGTTTATTTTTTCAATGAGACCCTATATTTTTAACATCGGAAATGAATAGAGCGGAAAATTTTACATTTAGATATGTTCTTTGCCATTTCAATAATTTTACCTTTGAAGGTCTTGGTGAAGGTCAAATAAAAGGGATAGTATAATTATTCGAAAAGTAATGATAGAAGAGAAGAAGCAAAACAACTGGTTCATTGAAATCTTCCTTGGCTGTCTGACGGTGATCTTGGATTTGACGTTGACCTTGACCTTGAAGGTCATTTAAAAGTCAAGTTTATTTTTTCAATTAGACCGTATATTTTTGACCCCGGAAATGAATATTGCGGAAATAGGTTTTTTATAGTATATTTTCTTTAAAAATCATCAGCCATGATTCTGCTTCATTGAAAATCAATACGGCGGCCAATAGTCCAAAATCGTAAGAAAATTCGGTTTTGACGCCTATATCTCAAGAAATTTGATCCTATTTGAAAAAACATTTGATCCAATACATATATTATGTTGCAGCTCTATCAAAATTCAAAATGGCGGAATATACTATAAAAAACCTATTTACAAATATTTTATACAAATTAATTTGGAATTCCTTGAAACATTTGCATAAAACTGCTTTATGTACGAAACATTATATTTTGGCAGCCATTTTGAATCCGCTGTATGAAATTGAAAAAAATTTCCTTATAGGTTCGAAAGAGTCGATGTCTATAACACGTTTTATTGCGAATGCAGCGGTCTGAGAATATTTTTTCGACCTCAAAAATAAGATTTAAAAAAAATGGATCGGGTTTTGAAGTGGGCTTTACTGTGCCCAGTTTTTATTCTAGGTCAAATTTGACAGAGCCATTCGAAAGCTGAGATTCTGAGGAGTCGAAAACGCTATGTATCATATTTTTTCCGTGATTTTTTCATAAAAAGTTATGCGGTCAAATATCAACATGAATTTTTAATCGAATTAATTAAACCGAATAAACATAAAAATTCTATTTTGATTTCGTATAATATATTATTGGACGCGGTTTCTTATTGTAATGTGTAATATTTACAATTTTTACAACATTTATATTTATAATAATTATTTTTTTGCGAAAAAAATCCTTTGGACAAAATTGCACAATAAAGTTACGGATTTATTTTCAATCGGGAGAGCAACCCTACCACCGTTATGTATGGTGATTCCGCCAAACAACGTTAAAGTCATCGATTTGTATGAGATGGTAATCGATGACCGGGCCAAGCTATGACTCGAGAGTTTGTGAGTCGCGGCCCTTTTTTGAATTACTACGGCACTGGGTTTTACATGTAGCACTCACAATTCTTTTGGCGAGTATTTTCTCTAATATGCATCTGTTCCTGTCCGCTGTGTTTGGCTTGGACCTGATGTCCATATCCCCTTTTTCGAGACTGTCACTAACCTCGGTGTTGTGCTGGATTCTAAACTTTCTTTTATTTTTAGGATTTAATAAGGTTTACTGAGGCATTGCGTAAGCAGCTTGCAACAGTTCTGTTGTCCCTCATGTAAACTACTGCTTGGTGGTTTTTCTCGATGCCTCTCAGGAGTTGAGAAACCGACTACAAGTACTGCAGAATTCATGTGTGAGATATGTACTAGGTGTTAGGGGAGATGAGTAAATTTCTCCCCATAGGGCTACTCTGGGCTGGCTGCGCACTGATACTAGGAGACGATACTTTATTGGTGTACTTATGTACAAAATCATGCGTATGCGTTCACCAGACTACCAAGAATGACTCTTTACTAGGTATGTGCCTAGAGCTACCGCTAGGGGTGAAATAAAAGTTCTCGCAATTCCCCGAATGCGTACAACTGTGGGAAACAACACCTTCCAAGTGCAGGGTACGCATTTATGAAACTCACTTCCTGCTGAAATTCTTCATCTACCATCACTCAGCAGGTTCAAGACTGCTTTGAGGAGATTCCTTCTCAACCTAGATTAGATTTTTAAATATAGGTGAAGCGACATGTGAGCCTGTCCTAATCCTGTACATTGTCCTGTCCTAATTTATTATGCTTTGTGTCATTATTCAAGTATGTATGTAATTTAAAAAAAGAATGGACAGACGTTGTGTAAGTGATGAGGTCTGAATACTAGCGCAACCTTACTGTAACTTGTTTGTCGACTATTTTGTATATAGATTTAATTTTTAAAGGAATGATGTGATAGATTTTAAAGACTGAATTTTTACTTTATTCGTAATTTATCTATGATATCACTATTTTTTATTCTTTAAAATGTATTTGACTAAACTTTAGACATAAGCATGACTGTGATATTGCAAAGCGAGAAAAAATGTATATATATTGAGACTGTATTTAAATTTTTGTAAAAAGTTACAAATAATCAATATATATATATATCTATCTATCTATCTCTCAAGCCAATATTTCACAGTTGTTAGGATTTATCGTATTAAATTTCAAAGGTTCGTTTAGCTTCTCTCGCTGAAGCATTTCTTTCGAATCAATTCTGCTTTAAAATTGTTTATTTTTATTTTAGCTATTTTTAAGAATTTAATGCGTGTTTTATGTACAAAAATCAATATTTTTTAATCCCGCTTTAATTTTCAACAGCTTGAATCTTGTTCACTTTGATTTGGATTTATTTTTGTGTTTATTGACTATATAAAGCCCCTAAATTATTGATTGTATAATTTTTTGTGAATTTTCGACTTGATTGTCATACGCTTCTAGCTTCTTAGCTGCTTGAATCTGAGTTTGCTCCTTTTTTATTCTTTGTAGTTGGCCTCTAGTAACTGAATTCTTCTCTCGAGTATTGCATGGCTTTTAAATTCAACAAAAATCTTAGTAAGTTTAGTGTACTTTTAGCAAACCAGCGCGTTTCAGAGTCTATATGTTTCCGAACGTAGAGTGCCAGTGTCGAGGATCTTTCTTTTGTGCACTCAGTAGTACTGATCATCGTTCTATTCAGTAAATAGCGTCACATTTAATTTATTGTGTACAGGTTAATGGCGAAAATCGTTTACTTAAAACCTCTCTCGCATTTACTGTAAAATTCGTGTTTAAAATTCGTGACTGCAAAGATTAAAATTCTTATTTTGCGATTAAAAATTGCTCATTCAGGTGCTCTCATGTAGTGTTTATACTGGCCAACTTGCTTTTTCTCTTCTCGCATATGGATAAACCACTACACTGAAAAACTCATGACGGTCGCGGGCTGCCACGCGTAGCCACTACCGGCCACCACAGAGTGTAGAGCGCGCCCGCGCGCATCGTGGGGGCCACTGGCCCCCAGGATAAGAGCGTTTCACTCTCTACGTGGGGCGTATCGGCTGCCACAACGTAGAGTGCGCATTTACTCGCACCGTGGGCGCCAGTGACTACCACGGTAAGAGAGTTTCGCCCGTACACGTGGGGACTTTCGACAACCAACGTACAGTGGAGCTGAATGACTCTCACAGTGAGAGCTATTCCTTGCATAAACGAGTTCACTGCCGGAAGCTTAACAATGGATATCCTAATATGCATCGGAAAAAATTAGAAGTATTAAGATATTTGATCAGAATATTAGATTAGAATCTTCTATAATTTTTAAAATAATATTATAAATTAATATTAATGAATGGATAAGCTACTTTTTATTTTCCCAATTTTTATTTTTTTACAATGTTAATATGAAGTACTCCTTTATAACTTTATTTGAATTGTTAAATTTTTTATTATTCTTATTTTTATTTGGTGCACACCTCGGGCTGATCATAATATTGTACTTAAATTATTTGTACACCATGTAAGTATGTAAACCTAAAAGTGTGAAAAATGGAAGTAAAAAGTGTAAAAGTTTTACTTTCACACTTTATAACGTGTAAATGACACATTTTAATCTTTATAAAGATTAATTCATACGTTTTACACTTTACAAAGATTAATTTCATGTA
>UELU01078019.1:0-18877 GCA_900490025.1 Megastigmus dorsalis
GTGTGTGTGTGTGTGTGTGTGTTTGTGTGACATGATAAAAAAAGACACGTCTATGCAAACTATTTACCATCACTACAACAAATGGGTATGTTGTAGACATTCCTGGGCCTTTCCCAGCAAACATGTATGATGCCAAGATAATGGAGAAAGTTATGAATATTCCAGATGGGGTTAAAAGTTTAATGAAAGCTGGTGACATTTGTATAGTCGATAGGGGATTCCGAGACATCGTGCCTTTTCTCAATTCATTAGGATTTCGTGTTCTTATGCCAGCTCTTAAAGGAAAAAGAGCACAGCTTACTACAACAGAAGCGAATGAATCTCGGTTTTTAACCAAATTAAGATGGGTTGTAGAAGCTGTCCATGGTATACTCAGTCAAAGGTTTAAGCTATTGCATCACCAGCTTGATAATAAATTATTACCAAGCCCTTTATCTTAATGTAAAATAGCTTGCTTTTTGCATAATCAATTCGGCAAACGGCTAAATTCTGATTTAGGAATGCAGGATGAGATAATAGAAAGAATGAAAAAATTAAGAACGATGAAAAATACAATAGCGATCGAAGCAGAAAATTGTCGATGGTCTAAGCGCAGTAGTTTTTTGATAAAATTGAAAACAGAGGACGTTGCAGATTTTCCTGAGCTAACTGATAATGATTTGAAAATTTTTTCTCAGAATCTTATCAGTTATCGCAAGCCATCTCGTATCTAACTGAGTTGCTTGACGAAAATAATGATTTTAATGTTGAATATGTTAAGATGCAACCGGACTTAGTTAGATCGAGATATGTAAACAAAAAAACATATAAGTGTTATATGCACTATAAACCTAATACCATTGGTTACAGCGGTATCCTACGATACTGTTGCGATTGCCCTAATGGATTGAGAACAGTAGGATATTGCTCCCATTTGGCAGCAGCAATTTATTATCTTTCCAAAGCAAGATATAAATAAAAAATTATTAGGCCTTCCAAAGTTTTGTCGGCACTTTTTTCTTATGAAGAAATTGATCCAGTAATCAATGAGGATAGTGATGAAGATTAAAGAAACTTGTTTGGAGTATATTATAGATTTTAATTTTTTACCTATAAATAAAATCTCAAATTATCTATATGAAAAAGAGTTCTTATTTCTAGTCTAGAGTGTAAAAATAGTAAATAAATGCGAATAAAATTACAAGAATAAAAAAAAATATAACTTCTAAATAATTATGATGTTAATAATAATAAATTCTAAATGTTAGACCATAGGATTGCACTTTTTGAGCTTTTTCATTAAATGTTGTTAAAGAATAGTATTCTACATTATGACACGGGTGTAGAACGTGATTACTCGCTTCGCTCGTGCGAAAACGTCTCGTGTGGTAAGTAATCGCCTTACACACAAGTATCGTACAGCATTTTATAGAACAAGAACAGAAAAAAGCGACGAAGGTACGATTTTTAGGTTAGAGTGCTATAAAATAGTTTTATAATTCAGATATAAAATACATAGAAGTATGAGTGTCTTAACCGTTTTTTTTTTTACATCTATTGTGATATTAAAAGTCTGTAAAATAATAAAACTTCCAAAACAATCGTAAAAAATCATGTCTTTTTTTTGTATTTTTTACTGTGACTATCCACTTCTATCGCGATTTCAGTCGCTCAGTAGAAGTGCTCGAAATGGTCGAAAAATCATATTTTTTGCATTTTTCACTATTACGCACCACTTGGATCATATTGTAATTGTCACCATTCGAAAGAACGGAAAAAATTACATTGATTTCATGTTATATAAAGTTTGCCATTTGATACCGTCAATATTATTTTGAGATTAGAAAATTTCGATGATTTTTGGTAGGCGCCCTATGATTCCGAAAAACCTGAAGAAATTCAAGATTAGTTGCAACCTAAAAGCCGACTGTCATGAATTTTTTCAGATTTTTTGGAGTAATACAGCGAGCATGAAAAAATTAAATGTAATCTAGTGGTTTTTTTAGGCTAGAGACCCCTAAAAAATACCTAAGGGGCTAAAAATTTGGTTCAGGAACTTTTTTTGTATATACTTTAGAATGGGATATATAAAATATAAAAAGCGCTCTGGGGCAGATTGACCATTCTTATCCGGCTATACCCTTTATAAACTCGATGAAACTTCCGCTGTTGAAGATTTTTCTGATAGCGAGAACAGTCAAAGCGATCTGCAGAACGATACGATACCAGCTCGGGAAACTTCGTTTGAAACAGCTGCTAGTGAGGACGATGAAGTGGATGATTTATCACTAGATAAATATATTACAATGCTAAATTAGGGTCAGACACAGTACTTAAAAAAAGTTTACGGAATACGTAAAGAAAACGAGAGATTTGTCATTAATAATACACCTATCTACTTCGAAGGTGACAAAGTCTTGGTGAGTGGTTTAAAATATCCAAAAACCAATGGATTGATGGAGCTACTGATTACAAATCACCCAAATCAAAGGGAAGTGACTTCCATTTATCTCGAAAACTATCGTAATATTCTAGAAGTATCGAGTGCTCATAAGAAAATATTCAACAAGGATGAGACTGTTCGAGCTCATAATAGCAATAATTCTTTAAGATTATTGGTCCAATGTTTAAGATTACCAGGAAGCCAACTACAGGAGAATTTTTGAAACAAGGTGCATCTCTACCTCGATATAAAATAGCTATAAGAACTGTTAGTGCCATGGATTACGTGTACTGGGATGATCCGAACGAACTTGTAGACCGACTACTATTGCTCATAGCTGAGAGATCAGCAGGAAATCAAAGTCATACGAATGAAATCCATTCGATAATCCAAGAACTTCGCTCAGCAGGCTATATATATTAAAAATTTGCGAGTAATGTATTCATTTGAAAAATGAGCGTTAACGTATTCGGACGTAATCTTGGTCAGAGCGAAGGTACTCGCGGTCCTCTCGGTATCGGCTATAAGTTCACCAACGATGGTCATTATGATGTGGAAAATAAGCGATTATGCAATGTTGCAGCCCCTCAACAGCCTGAAGATCCTGTTAATCTAGAAAACAGATCGTCATCTCGATCCTAATCCATTTCAATTAATGAACGTCAATTTAGCTGTCCAAATTTTTAGTAATACAGTTTCAAGTGCTTTATTAGCCGATGCTACGGCACCAGAAGATCCATTAATTCATTCTGATTTTGTTCAAACTGCGAATTTTCTTAAAAATGTTAATGACCTTTTTGATTGTTTAAACAGTAGAAGCAGTAAAGATAAAAATTCGTTACATCGTCCCTTATCAGATAAAAACCCGCAAATCGTAAAATATTTAAAGGCCAGTTTAATTTGGATAGGTTCCTTGGAAATGCATGGATAAAAAAGGCAACCTTCCCTGTTTTAATGGTTTTTATTTGACAGTAAATAGTATTCTTTATCAATGGTACGAAATGAAAGAAAACGGTGGACTTTATTTATTAACATCCAAATTAAATCAAGATCCTCTAGAAAAATTATTGGCAGTTATACGAAGCCGATCTGGTCCTAATCAAAATCCAACTGCAATACAATTGCGTCATAACTTGCAATATACCATAGCAGCGAATTTAACATCATCATTTCAATTAATGAATGGCAAGCCTGATGAAACAGTAGCATTACTAGTAAATCCTGAAAATACGGACTTTAAGAATTTCCCACAGTCTGTCGAAAACTTCAATGATACTCTAGCCGAATCCAATAATTCTGTAGTTGTAGATAATTTCGATTGTGAAAATAATTTCAAGTCATTGACCGCTTCAACTGATGTAACACTTGAAAACGTTGAAGAGAATGGTCCTAATAATTTATGCATGAACCTGTCAAATTAAAGGTCACGTTCTCAATGTTCATTTATGATTTGGAAACATTTTATATTTTATTTAGTCGCTAATCTGCAAAGCACTGAAACAACTGAATTTTCTCGTATTTGGCTTGAATAGCGGTTATCCTGAAAGATTGCAGCTAAAATTGTTTCTTAACTTCATTTTTAGGTACCAAAAACTACTTCCCAAAGTTTCAGTAAAATCGCCTTTGCGGAGATCATGGGTTCCCTTTTTGAGTTCGACCGATATCGACTGAATTCAACTCAGTTCAACTGTGTTCGACTGTGTTAGACTGAGTTAGACTGAGTTCGACTGAGTTCGACTGACTGAGAGTGACTCGCATGCAGTATGGTCAAGTGACTTGCGTGCAGTATGCTCGAGTGACAATTTACATAAATTATTACCAGCATGAATATTTAGAGATTTTGCACCACCCTGGAGCTTCTGATTTTGGTTCTGACACTTGTTGTTATGTAGCGTGAAGCTGGTATGAATATCTCAAGTTGGTGTACCTCGAATTGCTTATTTGGTCAATGGCAACTTTCAACATATTGTGGTAAAGTATTTACATTCCTTCATCTAATTTGTCAATATCTGCCCACAGAGATTGCAGATAAATAATATACTGATAGTATTAATTTTTACTAATTTACTACATAGTGGATACTTGCCAACTATATACTTTGATACAATAATTTTTTTTAAGAGTACTATCTTATACTGGGGAAATATTATCAGTAGTGAAAGGTTGAGCGATATGAATCTTAGGGCCATAATAGGTATTTGTAATTATGTTAATAACAATATCGTCTTTCATATAAAATATAAAATTAATAAATACGAATACTATACTTTTATGATTTATGACCTGTTATAGTTACTACTGATTATTTACTGCTGATGCTATATTTTATAGTTACTTTTAATGTAACTTTGTTGTTATTAGATACTAAAAATTCTAGCCGTAGCCGCAATATTATACCATAATATTTGTAATACTTTTGTGACTATAGTCACCAATTTCTTTTTGGTTTAGTGCAAACATTTAAAGTATCATCTAACACTTTTATGTTATTACTACATTTATAGAGAACAATTTAGTATTTTTAGAATCTTGTTGACCTATGTAGCCCCACACCAGACATATAAAAGTACAAAAACTCTCCGACAAGTACGATCTGCTCATCAGAATAATCGTCGAAGTTTCACTCAGCATATTTGCCACACATAGAATTACTCGCTAGACAGATTGTTGTGACAGAGCTGCAGACGTACAGGAAACAATGCAAATGCGGCTATAAGTGAACTGCGGTGGCAACAGATCCAGATAGAGACGGCGAGTCATATATATATATATATATATATAGAAGATAGTCGCGGGAACAGCGAGCGACAGAGATTGGCTTTCTTGGGGCGATCGTGTTTGACGCGACCCCGCGACCACGTCGACTTAACCCCACTTGTGCGCATCGCGCGCATTCGTTACGCCCGCCCGAGGCACCTACCCCCGGAGGATTTAGAAATTTATATCTTAGCCCTCCGTAATTGACATAATACGGCCTTGACTGTGCCTTTCTTCTTCTACTGGCTCTTTCTGCTGGAATCTTTAGTTACGTTTTCAGAAATGCTGGATTTGATGTTCGAAAACAAAGGGATATAGATGTAATTTTAAGATCCTAATATTGTCCAAGGTATTAATGCAAATAATAATATTTGTAAAGTAAAATATTGATAATTACTTTAGGGATTACTCTTCTGCGAGTAAAACCAATCTTGTTTGTGCGAAAAATTGAATATTGAATTAAACGTTATTTGATTTGCGTAGTTTAATATTTTTAATAAGCTTTACTGTTCAGAAATACGTCTTGTAGCATGTAGTAAATATTATAGTTCCTTGTGTGATTGCTTTTAATACATTCATATAAATTTATCTGAAATTACTTAAGTTTACTGTACATATAATCAAAGGTAAACGTCATTTTAAATATTTTTCTATCTATTTCAAATATACAAAGTTTCAAATATTAATAAGATTTTCAAAATAAAACATTTCAATTAATATTTATATAATTGAAGATACAATGAAGATATTTTCTCCTACAGCAATGAACTTCAACGATAATGAATGAAGAACTCTTAAGTCACAATAGCCTTGAGAAACAATACATCGTATCCCAGAAGATCATCCCATTAAAAAAGTAATTCGCTCACACATTACTTCACTTATCATTCAGTACGTCATTCAACGTATAATACGTTGTCCATCTAAAGTGAAATCCTCCAACACTTACACATACACACACACACACACACACATACTCTTGCATCAAGCTACGCTGAGTAAATACATAAATATGTGTAGGTCAATATATATACACAGTGAAGTGTATCGCACACGGACGTAGGGTCGATCGTTCCCACCACTCTCACCGTGTGTTCTCCCCTATTTTTCTCGTTCTCGGAAACGTGCTCGCTGAAGCGCGCTCTGCAGGTGTCCATGATTGCCGTCCGCGTCGTGTCTACCACTGCTTCTGCTGCTGGCACTGCTACCTCTCCACTCCTCCGACCGGCTATCCACATTCCCTCCTCCTCCCCCTCTTCCCGCTCCCCCTGCCAACTCCTCCTCCAGCCCCCTTCTCGATGAAAGAGTAGGGCTTAATCAGTTAGTCGATAGGGAAATTGGCTTAAAGTCACCGGGCGCCGATGGACTCTGCAGAGCCAAAGCCCGTGCCGTTGCCCGACTGTTCTCTCTCTATCTCTCACACCACAAGATACACACGTACATTAGTGTCTCTCGATCGCCGCAGCATATCTCGTCTCATCCCTTTTCTTTTGATTTTTTTTTCATTTCCTCTTTCTCTTCCGGTCTTGATTATCGTTTTGGGTGTGAGAGAGGCGCGCGATATGGGGACGCGAAGGATGAGGTACAAGTAGGACACTTGGTATCGAGAAACTGGTGTGTTTGTTGGTTGTTTTGTATTTAATGTATAAGGAGGGTGGTGTGACTATTTGGAGGCACTCGATGAAGCAGCTGCGAGTGGAGAGAGTCGGCGCTTAGTCCGCCGTCGCTTGCCTCTTCCTTTCTCTTCTGACGCACCTTTAATCTTCCTTTTGGTTTGCTTGGCTAACTGGCTGTTGAGATCGCTGGGGACGCATATTGGAGGAGGACTGCGATGGAGACGAGCAGCGGATCGGCGAGGCCGATTTTCTGGCTGTAGAGGATTGAGAGAAGAAGACCAGACCCAGTAGAATGTGCAGCTGATCGGTAAGAAGAAGTTTTTACCTCTAAAATGAAATGATTCGCTGAGACTTCAAAGTGTGCACAATTGAAAATTGCATTATCTAACGATCGGTCTTAGCAAATGCTTATTGAATTGTATTATTGATTAAAATTGTACGTAGCGATTTTACCTAACAGTTCCGAACATATTGTCAACTCTCGCGAACTATGACTATGTGAAAATTGTTTGTAATTTAGTACGTAATGTAGATCTCTGCAAAAACCCGTTATGAAATTCGCCTACACAGTGTTACATGTCAAACTTTTTGCAAATAAATTTCATGGACTATCTTATCCTGAAAATAAACTAGAAAATAGCCGTTGACTCTCATATCTAGATTAATTTTTTACTGGAATTCAGACCTTTACGTAACTTCAAGACTTTGTAATTACTGTAATACTTCGTTTGCCGTGTATGTTGAAAATTTTAAATTAACTCTCTCGTTTAGTAGGCGCAGGTAAATTTTAGAACATAAATAGAGAAAATAATTAACTAACGTTATAAAGACATCGTATACGTCATGAAAATTTTTTTAGTCTTCCAATGGCCATTTTTGAATGGTTTTAAAGGTTACAGTTGAATCCTACATTTGTTACGCTACCAATTAATCTTTGAATTTTTAAGATTTGAAGAGTTGTATATCGGGTGCAATTGAATATTGGATTGATTTATGGGCCTCAAAGATATTAAAAAACCTATAATAATCTTCTTTATTAAAATACTTTACATTATCATTATCTGTTTACATTTTGCAAACTATACAATAAGTTGCACAGTAGATACCACCATGTTTGTGCTATTTATATAAAATTTTAATTATGAATAAAATGAGAAACAAATAAAATTAGAATCGTGCCCAATAATCAATAAATTCTACATTAATTTTATTGCAAAATTATGAAGTCAATTAATGCAATCTGGAATTTTTGTAGTAATATTCTATTTTACACTAAAACTAAAAGTAAAATCAAAAATTGTGTTTTTATAATTTTTCAATTATTTTAACTAATTAGACGGTTTTAAAAAATTCTATGAAGCAAAATATACAATTATAATTTTTACTAACAACATACATTAGATAAAATGAAAACATTAGCACATCTTCAAGAAAATTACGTAAAATATTTCTTTTATTTTTCACACGTATTGTTGACATGAAACACTACGATTTACAAGCACATTATTTGGTCTCGGTGCAACCGCTAAAAATATACATAAAAAAACTTTATGCGTTAATATTAAAAAATGCGTTTATCATCTCACATACTTTTCTATTTTGATTTAAAATTGCATCGCAGGTATGAGGAGACATTCTCTGGCGATCCTATGCTGCTACCTCTACACCCTCTTTGACATGGCAGCCTTACACTATCCGTAAGTATTCACTTAAATTGACCCAGCAAGCTCTTTTCTCCTCTATTTTTACGTTTCGCAACACAATGTCTAATAGTTGACAGAATTCCTTATTTACATTCGAGATATATTTTTATTTGAATAAATGAATTTTAGTTAGCTTTTGAATGGGTTTCATCAATTTTGTTACTCTTTTATAGAGAATTACAATTATTCTAAGGAAATTACTGATTCCTAGATGCAAGCTTTATATTACATCTAGTTTACTTTTACGTGGTATTATAATTTAAAGCACAAATATACTTCACAGCATGTGCGAATACTTTACGTTATAAATATTTTACGTCTTAATTAAAACGTAGTTAGTAAAGTTGTAAAAAATATATCATTTAATAAACTACTGGTGTTATCCTTGTATTAATATATCAGTAATGATACTAATAAAGTCGGTCGTCAAACATTACTATATAAGCTACTTTATAAGAATCAGTGATTTCAATTTTAAAAACGATAATTTCCAAAATCCACAGCTTTTTAAAATAAAAAGGAAATTTTCTATTAGACTTGGACAAAGTATCTAATAAAGAAAGTAAAAGGGTTGTCACCATAAAATAGAAATAATTTTCTTAGTAAAAGTATCTTTAGAGTTAATTATTAGAAAGTGATATTTATTTTCTTAATCTAAAAAAATTATTATGTATAGAGTTAAATTAAAGAAAATAGATAAAACTAATTTTTATTCTCCTTGTTTGACTTGTTATCCAACAGGTTTAAACATTCAATACGAAAAAGTAATCCTTTTTTTCTCTTAATCTTTCACTTTGGCAGGCTATACGAATTAATTATAAAAATAAACTTGAATTTCAATTATTGTTCAAAATGATTAAAGAAGAAAGAATTTTTTTTTATTTACAAAACAAGATTATACAAATATAAAATAATGATTCTGTGATTGCCCATAAATTACTCGCTATAAAATATTTACGAATCAATTAAACGCTTGCTAGATTAACGGGCGTTACACGCACTCCACATCCTTACTAACAATTTGAAACTATATTACAACTTTAAGGAGGACGCCGATAGCGGCCCATAGTCAAACTTGGCATGAATCTTATAAAATCGACTTCAGCACAAAAACCCTTAAACTCTGAAGTATTTGAATAAAAAATATCTTCTCTATGAAGTGGAAAATATAAAAAAAGTGTTTTTTTCTAATTTTTAATACTAGATGTCTGATGAAATCTTGAATTTTTCACTCATTTTAACAAAATTCAGTTGAATTTTTTATATATTTCCGGGCATTTCCCCCGATTAAATTTTATTCCAATATTAATATTTTGATCAGGTCTAAAGAATAAAAAAATTTTGTACGTTTATCTAGGTTTATTTATTTTCTACGCATTCGTCGGCGTCCTCCTTTTGTAGAATTTTACTATAAATTATTACGCTTACATGATATACTTTGACAACCGAACATATGTAATTCCGATCTTAGAAACCATTGAAAACTATTAAAATATTTATTATCATTAATTATTATCAATTATACTGTAGTTATTAAATAAACTAAACATAATTTTGCCCTGATTTATGTATTAAAGCAAATACTAATTTAAACATTATCAAATTTAAATGTTTTAGATGTATTTTTTTTAATTTTCGCTCCTGTATTCAACAGCTAATCTGCATATTCAGATTTAAAGTGCTTAGTTTCCTTCTTCCGGTCATCACTTTTTACAAAAGCAAAATAATCATATAATTGTCAGTTCGTGTTAACTTTGCTTCTAAAGGAGTTTTTCAAATAGTGCAGTCACTTTCTTCATAGGATACTTTTACCACGTCTGATCAACAACATCCACACAATATATCCTATCGATCATAATTATACAATATGACTTATCAATCACACTACTTTCGCCGTAATGTAACGATAACACTAAAGCAATGTGATTAAAAAAATTGACCTTTGACCTTTTTGTGTCCCTGTTGTTGCCGTTCGCGTACTCAGCGACAAAGTATGCGAGGCCGTCCTCTCCACGGAGGTCGAGGGTTGGCACTTTAAGGTCAATAGCCTAACCTCACGTACAATTCGACTTTCGGCGAGAAAACGCGGGTACCGCTTTTTTCCGAAGATCGCAAGGTAAAGGTTCTCTCGACTGTTTTTTTTCTTTTTGGACCAATATGTATCTCTTTTTCTGATTTGTTTTTATATCGCGCATGTTTTTCTCATATTCCTTTTTTCTCCGTTCATATTGTTTTTTCCTTTGTTGCACGAAGAAAATTGTTATACTTTTGTTATGTATCACCTGAACTGGTGACTTTTCTCAATTTTATTTTGGATAGATTGATATTGATGGCGAAAATTGTTTTACGCTATAAGCATTTTATTTTTTACGCAACAGTGCGCAACTGTTATACGATTTTCTCTATTAAAAGAGAGTAACTCACTAGAGTAACATTTTTGTCTGAAAATCTTCTACTAAAAATAATATTTTGCTTTCATGCTTTTTTATTATAGTTGTAAAAATTTGTTATCGAAAAAATGATTGATTTGTATGCTCGTTCAGAGGTTCCATTACAGGATCATTATGTTTCAGATGAAATCTTTTTTTATTATTAGACTATATTTTTATAATAAACGTTCGATCGTAATATTTTATAATGTAGAATGGAATTAAAATTTATTTTTAAAAGAGGAAAAGTCAACTTATCTATAGATGATTATTGAGACACATTACAACTACCTAAATTAGTTTTTATATTTAATTTATAAATTCTCCATTGCAAAAACTAGGAGTATTTTAAATACACATATATTTGCATTGTAGCTTGAGTATCAGTATCTGTTTACCATTATATTTAACTACCTAAATTAGTTTTTATATTTAATATATAAATTCTCCATTGCAAAAACTAGGAGCATTTTAAATAGATATTTATTTGCATTATAGCTTGTGTATCGGTATTTGTTTACCATTATATGAAAATTATACTTAATATATAAAAATTATCTATAATGATTCTAATAAACAAAGCTTGTCAGACAAAGTATACTTATCATATAATTATTTTATTTATAAGTTATACAGCTCTATTTTATAATAAATGTATCGAAGAAACTTATACGTTACAAAAGTAAAGTTGAGAAAATTCACCAGTATAACTATTTTAAAAATTAATTATGATTTATTACTTACGAAACACTAAAAATTACAAAGTTATAATTTGCTTTTAACACATGCATGGAATTTGACTTTTTTCGTGCCTGTTTTCCAAGTGCAAATTGTGTATTCGCCCACGTGTACCGGAACTTTTCCGGACTAAGGCGGAAAGTAGAATTTTCGGTACGCTTGCGACAAAATTGCATTATTGCAGAAGAATCCACTTTCCATACTGGAGTGGAAAAGTTAACGATGCCCGTAAAGGTGAAAATACACGCATTATGTATTTTTGAATAGGCACGAGAGAAAAAAATTATCCAAGCAATTTCAATAACATATTGTGTGTAGCACGCGCAGGAAATAGGCTGCTTTACTTGTGTGAAATTTGTAAAACTCTCACTCATGGTATAGCCTATTATTTGCACTAGTTACACAATAACATCTATGATTTGAAATAATATATCAGTAGGAAATTTCGTTCGGATTACACGTTTTTTGCACTTTATTTTTTAAATGCTGTATGCATAACCTTAGTTTTGTGGTATGACATTTTTATTTTTGAATTATCACAGACATCTTTTTTACCATATTTTTTGTTTGTTCAATTTTTCTCATTCTAATTTCACGCTTGCAGGAGGAGGGTAAAAAGAAGTACGCGTACCGGTTTTGTCCTTGGAGGTCGAATTACATGCGAGGAAGTACGCGTACGCTCATCCACGAACAATCAATTTTATATTTCAATAGAAATCATATTGTTCAACTTTAAGTGAAACCAAATGAATGGGAATTAAAAATTTACACTTTTATTTGTGTTTAGCAACATATTTGAAGGTTTAACAGCAAGCAAATCAATTAGAACGTACGCGTACTTCTTTCTTTATTTTATATACAACATGCACATGCACGATTTCACTTGTATTTATTTAATTAACTATTATTAAGATAGAAAGTCTTTTAATCTTTAAGGTACTTCATCATCATTAAACATAAAATTATTGTATATTTTATTGATTAACCAGAATCTTTCAAATATTATAAGTTTTTAAATAAAAATTAATATTAACATGTTTTAAACAATATATTGCATAAATTTAATAAATTAAATCCATTAATTATTTATAATTTTTAACTCTTTGATAAAGATTAAGATTAATAACATTTTTTTAAATTACGTAGACATTGAAAAATTGTATTTATTTATTGATGTATAAAAATGCTTATAGAATAAGTCTGTAGGAGCAATATAAAACTGTTATAAAAAGTATAAGTACTGTTCCTGAGACCTGAATAGGCTATTCTTATCTATTGTAAATCCTTAAATCTGTATCTGACCTCAGAATAAGTTCATACCTCATCATTTAAAGATATCTTATAATACAAGAATTTCCAGGTATCTTAAATTACGAAGTTAAAATTTTTTTTATTGTTTTAATAAGCAATATTATATAGTGCTCGAAATGACATTCAAAGTCCATTTTGTATCTTCCCCATTCTATTGGTGTCTCCAAGATATGTCCATTTATATTTTACAATCATTTAGAGCGATAACTGTTTGTTCAATTTAATTATTCTTGAGATACTTTTTTGAAATGTAAATTGACATATCTTCGAGAACCCAAACCCAAGTCAGTCATTTAATAGTATATTTTATTATCTAGGGCGTAAAATGGAGCTTTATGACCGTGATATAAACATTACTAATTGCCCCCTGGAGCATAAAACTCAACTTCACAATACGATTTGCAAGCGTAAATGGAGTTTTTCACTCGAGGCTTGATATTACATTTTACGCCCGCAAATCGAGGTGTAAAATCAAGTTTTACGCACTCGGAAGAAGTTTATAATATATAATACTACTCACTAAAATAATCAAAAAAATTTTTAACATTGTAATTTAAGATATTATGGAATTCAGAAAATATAGGAAATAAAATAGTGATGTGGTGGATTAATTGTTAGGTTCGGTGATAAAATTATATTCATATTCATAGATTCATTGATAAGGATAGCTTTATTAGATCTCATGTATAGGATAATTTTCAATTTGGTATGCTTGTGTAATTAATAAATAAAGGGTCCGTGATTGTAATTATAAAAAAATAGTTTAAAAAAACAAAAATACTCTTAGAAATTTTTTAATAATATTCTGCATAACTAACTTGATACCTTGACTTAATGGAAGTGCGATAAAAATTTAACTCACAGATAAATAAATAGCTGCGAATGCCGTAAAAATGCAAACAATATATCGATATTTTGCACAAAGAAAGCTTTGAAATCGTGAAAAAAAAATTTAAAATACGTTATGCGAATATATTGCTAAAATTTGAAAATCTCTTCTAGAGATTTTTCACCATAATTTTCGACTAAAGTATAAAAAATAAATAACAAAAAACATACTCCATTCATAAATAACCTCAACTATAAACAGAAATATCCATCTGATCGCAACTATACCATAATAAATGAATTTGAAACAAGTTTTAAAATGGAAATATTAATTAAATTACAAAAATATTATATGAAAAATATTTGAATATACGAATAAAATAAGACATTATATGTTAAAAGTCATTGAACCGTTCTTCAATTATAAATATTAAAAAAATATCTTAATAAATAAAAAAACTCAAAAATTATTAACCGAATGTCCAGAAAAATATAAAGCTCAAAAGGTTGAATACTATTTTTCATCCCTAGGCCGTAAAATGTGATGTCAGGGCACGAGTGTCTAGTACAGAAGACCGCGAAATCTTACGATTATGTGACGAATAATGTTTTTTGTTATCATAGCCGCTTATATAAATTCCTTAATCAAAATATTCAATTTATTATTAAAAACCTGCTGTGCGCACTTGTATCGAAAATAACTATTGCCGCACTACGTGCGCGAAATCGGCCTTCAAGCACATTATATGAAAAAATAGTGTACGCAATACAACAAACTTCAATTCATTGAGTTAATCTCCTTCGCTCACTAGTTAATTTGCGCGATGTATACTATCCCCACACTGTGCGCAAAGTTCGACCTTATGCAAAGACAAAATCGGTCTTTACTCACGTTGTATGAAAAATTATTGTATAATACACACACACTTCATTTTGGTTCATAAAATATATGTTTTTTTTTTGGAAAATAATTATTGAAACATATTATGAATTTTTTTCCAATGAAGATCGATTAAGGTTTATATTTATTAGATTTTCAAGTAATTATCATCATTTATAAGTTTATAAGAAAAAATATATTTATGAAAAAATTTTGCTTTTTTTCAATTTAATGTCAGTCATAAAAATGAATTATTCATAATAAAATTCTATATATAAGTAGTATTTTGATATCTTTTGTATAGTAATTTTATTTAGCTAATTCAAACTGAAATAAAAGATATGATTAAAGGTTCAATAGTTTTTTAATATTATTTTTATTTTCATAGTTTAATTGCATAGCTTTTTAACAGTTTAAATTTTGTTCTTCCTTTTAAATTAATGAGAAGTATATTTTAAAAAGAGTTTTTGATTACTTATAATTTGAGACTTTATTCATTTAAATTTATTGCGTTCTTTATTCGTGTACTATTTTAGACCATACGATTTTTGAAACTTAGGTTATTATTGGCAGTATTATTTTAAAAAAAGTATATGTTATTTCAAAAGATGTAAGTTTCAAAGGCTAGGTTATTGTGGTCTCATTTTCAAAGGTATGTTATTATTGGTTAATGTATTTATCAATTATATATAACTTACATATAGGAACAACTTATAAAATTTGAGAAAGCTAAATAACAATGAATTGGCAGACATTTTTGGCAGTACATGAGAGAAGATTATATTCAGATCGACCTTTAGCTCGGAAGAAAATTCATTAAATTGAAGAGTCTATTTTAACTTCTAGTTAGTACAAAGTGGTTATGAAAAACTTTTAAAAGGACGTTGGAAATTTTTTTTTTCTTGATAAATACTAATAAGTTTGGCTTTTTGATTTTCAGCTAATAATATGGCATTTTCTGTAAAAAAGATACTTGCCCCTCTTCTAATCATAATAAAGATTATTTAAAATTTTCAAAAAGCCAAACCATCGGTATTAACGTTTTATTAGCAACGTCATCTTACAGTTTATTTTGAAATACGCATTGCTATCTATGCAAATTTTTATGTGAATTTAGTGCTCAGTTTTAGAGAAAAATTTGTTAAGTTAGCGCTGATAACTGTTGGTAAAATAGATTACTTCGACGTCAACTTAAAAGGATGGCAAAGTTCTACACTTACCATCAAACTGTTTTACCGACCGGATTCCGAATAATTAGTTATAACTAAATAAATACTTAAAATTATGCAAATCCCAAATACAGGTGCACTTCGTCTATAAATTATCAATCATCTGGGAGAGTTTCAAATGAATATTTCAATGACACCTTAAAAATTTCTTGGACGTTGACATCCCCTTAAAGGATAGCATATCGCTAATGTCGGAAAAATTCCTACTTTATCAATTTTTACATTTTACGTAATGTATAAAGGTACTGATTAATTGTTGCAAAATCTCTCTGTCCGTATCTCAGTAAGCATGTAAACATTGTATTTCCAGCATCATAAACTCCCATCCATAATTTATAGATTTTTGTCCTCGAAAATGTCGTTCATAATTCACTGACATTTCTTCGAAAATTTCGGATAGAATTTTATGTAACTGGAGTCACATGATATTTACATCATAAGCGAGGTGCTAGTAGAGTTTTTTTCCGAAATTGAATCCCTATATCCTTATATTTGGTCAAATGCAAAAATCGGTAAGGTAGAAATCTTTCCGACCCTAACGCATATCTTTAAAAAGGTTGTTTTTCTTTAGAGAATCGAAGAGATTGCCGACGAGCTCCAGATGACATGAAGTCTATAGAGAAAGCATATTTAAACTTACATAATGATTGAGAGCACGATAAAATATTAATGGCACATGTTTCTTATGTTTCTCATGCAATTTCAATAGCAGCCAATGTCAACGATCTCCTCACATGAAATTTCTTTAGCAAATTTTTGTATTTTTTTCATCCATAATTTCGAAATCGTTGCAAATAAATTGATCAGATAAATATCTCCTTCAGCGATCAATTCAGACTCAATAGAACTGTCGTAGCTCAACATCTTCCTTCTATCAACGGAGCAAACGCACTTATGGGAAAATGAGAGGTGGAACTGTTGGAAGGGGGAAGTTGGAAGGAGTGCGAGAAATCAGAACGAAAGCCTCTCTGGTATATTATTAATGCACTTTAACGGCAAGTACACAGGGAGAGCAAAGAACGTTGTCGGATGAACTTTAGGGTATGCACAGCACGAAGACCTCTTATGGCTTCTCCCTCCCGATATTGCTGTTTCATCGGAATCGCTAATATTCGCTCTTGTGCGAACGCTGCGCTCTCTCTCTCTCATACTCTCTCTTGCTCTCTCGCTCTCTCATACTCTCTCTCGCTCTCTCGCTCTCTCTCATGCAAGTTGTGCATCGCCAACTTTTATTTTCAAGGATCATTGAGGACGTATCAAAATTCAATGCTCGGTCTATAAGACAGAGTAATCCTTTAGATGCGTAGAGTTTCAAGGATTAATTTCGCTAGAGAAAAGCTTCTCTTGATAAATATGGGAGAAAGAATCCAATACATTTAAACATAAATGTATATTTTGCTTTGCTTCCTGTTCTGGCGGCGTATATATATTTAAACTTGAATATTTCATTTATTAAAGATAAATACCATTATTTACACACACACACACACACACACACACACACACACACCATATATATTCTTTTTCAACTTTAAACAATGACATAAAAGTATTTCATTAAATCATTACCAGATATATTAGATATTCATCAGCTTTGGTTGATGTTAAAGAGAAAGAAAAACTCGGCCAGAAAAAATTGAAAAAAGGAAAACGTACCTATTTCATGATAAAGGCCAGCGTCGTTTAGAGAAAAAAAAAAGAAATTTCGCCGTCCCTGAAATAGACAAGCGCATCCGGCGCACTCGATGATTTTATTGCGTAATTACTTTAGACGTGCACTGCACCAGCTTCGAGCACCTGCCAGACTATCATTAGAAATCGTACTTATTCTTCACGATGTCGTCTGCACGTCGACTGAATATTATATACCTCATTCGTGGATTCAGCACTTTTTTCATTCTCATAGCTGCTCGCTGGCGATTCTTGTAATTCCTTTGAAATCGATTCGGCAATGGAACGCTTTTATGCGATTTTTACCTACTTCAAGAATCGATTAATTGTTATCACATATGAGAAAAATACCAAATTGGAATAGTTCACAGTTTAAAAATACTCGTTATAAAAAGAAATAGGGCTTACAGAATAAATAAAGATAGATATACTTTGGTTATTATTCTATTTCATTATTCTATTTTTAGTTTTTATAATTTTTTTGGTGAATGCTTATAAGACTTAAATCAATCAGTCAGGACAAATATGTATCATAACTTAAAATCTTTTTTAAACAACATTTAACTAAATTAAAAAAAACGGTAATAGAATTAACAAAATTTGTAGACTGAAATCACAGATTTATCAATGCTATGATATAGATAATCAGAAATTATTTTTATCATTTTTTACGTAATAACTGCTTTATAACGTTATTTAAATAAATAATGATTGCCGAGCCTTATAAATATTATGAATCTTTGAATATATGAGTAAACTATAATTTCCAAACACCATCAGTTTTGACGTAGGTATCCAATAATTGGTCGGATTCAAAATGCGTAATCCGTAGTATTTGTGAATTCAATGGGGTGCAGTGAATACAAATGCAAAAATTCACGAATATAGATTTCTAATGAAGGCCCAAATTTGATTTTTGATAATAATTTAAGGGGGTGTCAAAGTCCTACAGTTACCACTCAAACTGTTTTACCGATCGGATATGAATAATTAGTAATAACTAAATAAATAGGTAAAATTATGCAAATCCCAAATACAGGTGCACTTCGTCTATTAATTATCTATCTTCCAGCAAAATTTCAAGTGAATATTTCAACGACACCTTCAAAAATTTCTGCACCGAAAAAATAAGTATTTGCATCGAAATGAGTGCGTTTTTTCGGTGCAGAAATTTTTAAGGGTGTACTTGAAATATTTACTTCAAAGTTTGCCAGATGATAGATAATTCTTAGAGGTAGTGCACCTGTATTTGGAATATTCATAATTTCAAGTATTTATTTAGCTATATCGAAT